>JAKSZP010002825.1:0-147611 GCA_022478985.1 Massospora cicadina | reverse complement strand
AGGAGAAGCCCATGGACTCTTTGATGTTTTGAGCATCTCTTTATCCAGAAGCTTTTTGATTTCCTTGGTTATTACTTCCTCAGCTTCCCTTGATTAGCGGATTGGCTGAGACCTTATGGGTTGATAATCCCCAGTTTCCAATCAATGGACCACCCCTTGTGTGCACCCTAAATCATGATTGTCAACAGCAAAGATCTCCTTGTATTTTTGAAATAAAGCTTCCGCCTGATCTTTCTGGTCTTCCAATAACCCCATTAAATGTTCACACAGTACCAACGCCATTACGCTGGGCTGCAGTTTGATGGGCAGACCAAATTCAGTCAGTGACCCAAACTTGTGAACCTGGAGGACCTCCTCAACTGGGTTCAAATGTAGATACGCCAATATTTGATGCCAGCGGATATGCATTGGTTTGTTCTGGGATTTGCTAACAAGACCTTGATCTCCCCATTTCCTGAGAGTATAATGCCAAGAGCCACGTGGGGCTCAAGCTGCAATTGCTGATAGGGCCTAATGACCTCCCCATAAAGCCCAGCAGTCACTTCCACCTCTAACTCAGTGTTTATTTTTTTAGTACTAGATGGTCCCAACCCGAGGGGGGGATTCATCGATGTTAACTTGGTGTTTATTGTTACTTGGTATTCAGAGGGGATGGATATAGGGCCAGCGGCTCTAAGCGGTAACCATTGATATTCATATATTTGATGGGGAAGGGCCCAGGTCTTGCTCTTAAGTTGATGGTAGCAAACTGGAATCACCATGTCACTATAGGCAAGTTTAATATGTCCCGTGTGCACGAAGTCCTTTGGCACTTCGCTGGAGGTAAAATAAATTGGGATATGTTGCCCCAAAATCTCAAAGGTCTCCTCCATCATATCAACAATAGCACCATAGTGTCACATAAAAGCAGTTTCAATCAACAGGTCATAATTGACGTTTGGTAACACTACTGCCAGAGATATAACAATTGATCCAAACTGCAAGGGAAGCGCACTGTAAGCTCCCTTAGATATTATTTTTTTCTGCTTCAGCAGTCCCATACACCATTTGATGTATTACATCAGGTTTTATTGTCAACTTTGCCACCAACTTAGTGGAAACTATGTTAGTTGGAGCGCCTGATTTAAAATAAAGTGAACCTGTTTTTTTACTACAACAATGTCACAGTAGGTACATTCTGAGTAAGATGAATGTTGACTGTTGACAACATGGACATTCAAAGGATTGCTTTTCCCCAGAAAGCTCATAATACCCACACTGACTTTAGGGTGCCCTTTTATAATAGCGTCCACTGGGAGGGTGACGTCTACTCCTCTCAGGGAAAGTGCATCTGCAAGTGGTTCTAGTTTGTCTGAAGAGCTTTGTTCAAACATTTGACAGGCGTAAGACTTTGAGGGTTCCATAGTTCCTTTGTCTGCCATGTCCTTGGTTTGTGCCCATGTTAGTGCATGTACTCCTCCAACTGGCTGCTGATCTAGGAATGTATCATCATACTGGGGCTCTTCCACTGTATATACTTCAACAGGTACAGGTGGTACTTTTGGGGTTGGGATAGCGAAGGTATAGAGTCCTGTCTCTACTTTGCTCTGACTTTTCCCTGATAATCATATTCTTGATGTACGTGATGGACCCAATGATTGAGGCAACCACTTACAAGGTGCTTAAAACGGCTGCATTTGAAAAATTAACCCCATAGGGTCTGCATCCTTGATCATTGTAAGATGGGCCTCGCCAATAATTTGTTGTGGGTGATTGGTGTAATTACACCCAGGTCAGTAGTTGGTCTGTTGACAATAAGCAGGTCTGTGGAGGAAGTTGAACTGCTGGGGGTAACTCAGTGGAATCTGAACAAACAGCTAAATTTATCCAAATAAGAAGGTTTTATGTTGGCAGCGGTATGCTTCCACTCTGTATTGGGTGGAGGTAAGGTTACAGATAAACAGCGCAAAACTGAACAATCTTAAGCAGGGTACATTATCATCCAACATTGGGGTCATGACATTTAAAACTCATGGTATAGCTTCACCGCGGAGGTCATTGCAATGCACACATCAGATTCAGATAAAATTTTCGCCCCAATTAACATATAAGCTTCTGCCATAAACCATTCAGAAAATTTGTTGAGGGTCTCATTACGATGAAATATGATGGTTAAGAACTCATCATTCCACTGTGACATCTTTTCTGTACCTCTGAAAAACTGCAGCACAGTATCCTTTACATATTGATATAAAACAAAACTGTTTGGAAGGTAGCAGGTGACTTGATTGGCACTTACAACATCCAAGGTAGATACTAATAGTTTTTCTTTATGCCAATCTGAGACTCCTTCTGTTGCAAACTCAAATTTGCTTAAAGAACCCATGTATGCTCCCATTGCAATGAAAGGAGGCAGCTTATCAATACAAACCTCCTTAAAAAGCACTTCCTGCCTTTTGAGCACAGCATCCAAGGCGAGTTTGAGTTCCGCATATTTGACTGGCATGGTATGTCATGCAGATCCCCTTTCAAAGCAAGTTAAATATGACATGTCTAGCGTCTGAAGAATTTTACCTTTTTTTGTAATTGATCAATGGGCCATTGTAGTGAGCACCACTGTTATAATTTTGGCGGTATAGCAATGATACGCTGAGGCAGTTTTTGCATACGGTTAAGCCCACAGAGCAATAGTACTGATGATATGAAGATCGTCATCCTTGAGACAATGTAATAAACTTAATAAATTATGGACCAATTACCCCAACAACAATATTTTATTAATATAATATTCTAGATGATACTCCCTGTTCCGCTTGCTCCCTTCTACTAACAATCATCCTCTTACAATCTACTCATCTCACTTATATCTCAGTAACTTTGGTCAATAACAACCTTTTGCTTAGTGACTTGTTCCACTTTATTCTCATTGGTTCCAGCAGAGGTTACTATGTATTATATTCTCAATTGCCTTGGTTTTAGGCAATATACTAATCATTCATCATATGTCAACATCACCTTATCATCTGATTTAGAGGTTATCCACTATACATTTATTCCAAGCTTGATATTGCCCTATTTCCTTATGTTGAGGTAATCTCATCAATATTCTGTACTAATCAGTTTGGCCAATCTTTCTCATTCCGCCATAACAACTTAGGGCTTATCATCCAGTCATATCAGAATCATGATAGGGGTCATTGGGTTGTGATGGACTACTGCCAAGTAAACAACCTCATAAAGAAGTATAGCTATCACATCCCTTGCATTGATGAAACGCTAGCACAGCTATCTGGATCTAAATTCTTCTCAGCCATGGACTTAGCCAGCAGCCATTGGCAGATGGACCTCTCTCCCCAAGATCAGGAGAAATGCACTCTGATTTGCAGCAAAGGCCTATTTCAGCCCTCCTGATTACCTCAGGGGTTGTTCAACGCTCCTGCAACTTTCCAGCAAAACATGGATCACATCTTGCAGGACCTCAAGTTAAGTTTCATCATTATTTATCTTGATGACATTATGGTGTCTTAAAGACCTTTAATATGCCATTTTGCTCACCTGAAAGAGATCTTCCAACGCTTACGTCAGTCCAACCATAATTTAAAGCCCTCCAAGTGCACTTTTTTCTGGAAAAGTTAGATTTCCTTGAACACGCCATCTCACAGGATGGGATTCAACCCCTTCTAGACAAGGTTGAGGCTATGTCCAAAATTCCTGCTCTCAAAGTTCTGCATGATATTCAGGTATTCTTGGATATGATGGGGTAATAACACCAATTTATCCCCAAGTTTGCCCAGCTGAGTAAGCCTCTTGTACGGCTATTGGCTAAGAACTTCCCTTATCATTGTGGAGATGAGTAAAAGTCTGCCTTTGAGAAGTTAAAGAAGTTGTTACAAAAGCGCCCTATCCTGCACCACTTAGATTACAATAAATCTTTCCTTTTGTTTACCAATGCCTTTGACTACGCTGTTGGAGCCATTTTGGCTTAATTAAATGACAATGGCGTGGATCTCGTCTCCTATTTAAGCAAGACGTTATCCAAGGTTGAACTCAATTACTGTGTCACCAACAAAGTGTGCCTTGAGGTTATGCTGGCTGTAAAATATTACCGCCCTTTTCTATATGGAACTTCCTTTACTGTGGTCACTGACCACGCCTCCCTGAAGTAGTTATAAAATTTGAAGAATCCCACTGGGCGGTTGGCTTTCTGGGCCTTAAAGCTCCAACATTATGATATAAAGATTAAACACCGAGCTGGAACACATCATATGAATGTTGATGGTTTGACTTGGCTGCCTATCCTTCACTTGGATAATAGTTAAGCAAAGAGGCTGCATAATCTCCTTATGATCCCTGACACCTGGGAAGACAAGGATGAACCCATCCAGAAAATGTTAGCCCAACACTTCCGCAACACCAAGGTGAAAAGTGGGGAGTTGTATAAAAAAATAGGGGTGAATTGGTTGTTTTATCTCCAACCTTCCAAGCGAGTTTCCATGATCATGGAGGTCCATTCTATGTCAGGGCACAGTGGATTGCGTTAAACTTATGAGTGGGTGAAGGATTAGTATCACTGGGAGAGAATCATGGAGTCTATCATCAAAGTTCTGGATGCCTGCCTAATCTTTAAGAAGCAATCCAGTTAAAAACCCAAGTATTAATACCAACCCACCACACCTTAACAACCATTTCATACAATAAGCTTGGATGTGGTAGGTCCACTGTCTCAGACTATCAGTGGAGATTGCTATATCCTGGTAGCCATTGATCACTTTACCAAATGGTTTGAAATGATTTCTCTTCCTGCCCAGACCGCAAAAGCTACGGCCACCAACCCCCATCAACATATTTTCACCCAGTATGGTTGTCCATAAGTCCTACTGTGTGTCAATGGGAAGAATTTTACCTTATGGGTAATAAAGCTTTTGGCTACTTCCATGGGGACTCAACAACTTTTTTCAGCCTCCTACAACTCGCCATAAATGGCACTGTGGAAAGAGCAAATGGAACACTTGTTTCCATATTATGTAAGATGGCCAGCTCAGATCTCCTACACTGGGATCAATTCTTACCAAGTGCCCTCATAACCTACCATATCAGCTACCTCAAATCCTTAAAATGTCTCCCTTTCATATATAATATGGTTGGGAATCAGGAATACCAGCTCTTCTAGCCAAAAACACCTTCTCTGGTAGAACAGATGATCCTGAAAAAGCCCCAAAAAGATTGTCCCAACATATCATCCAGCTTCAGTCTGATGCCATGACTAACCTACCTAAAATGGTAACCAAAGAAGGGCTAGCCACAACTGAGCATAGGAAGCCCCTTCCTTCCTTTCAAGTGTCAGACTTGGTATTGTATTATCACAATCATATCACTCCCATATGTGAGGATTTTTGGGTCTATTTGGGAAGGCCCATTTGTAGTCACTTATAAGTGAGGGGATAAGTACTCCATCAAGTCCCTTGCTACCAGATTTACTGTCAACTGAGTCCATGTCCAGTTCCTGCACCATTATTCTCCCCCTAACATTCTTGAAGGGGGTAATGTCAGACAATTACAAGTCCAATATGTAATAATAGTGATTTGGTTGATAATAATGATGAAATTGGCCAAAAGAACCTGGCCAATACTTGGTGGAGCCCCACAAATTGGGGTAACACTTTTGTTAATACTACTTGGGCAGATAGCACAAGTTTGGCCATCAGATTGCATCAACCATGTGGCATAATTGGGGGAGTCCTTTGGAGGTTTTTCCCTGACCCACTTCTAGTTAACTTCAAACATCTAAGTGGGGACCACCCCCTTTTATAGGCTTGGTGGGGGTCCCCCAAGGTGCAACTATTTTCTCTCATGGTGCTTGGCCAAAATATATCAAATCTTTACCCCACAGTTTCATCTTACCTATAATTGATCCTCCATCTGCTGTTTCATCAAAGTGAAGTGAATTTCAAATCTCCAATAGGTCAAACACCCATATTTCTAAATAGGCTCAAAGCTGATATTGAATCAATGCCTATCTTGGTCCAAGCCACGAGTTAATTTAAGTACTAAGCAGTGATATTGTAATAGGGTTCTCTTTTTACCCCCTCACAACAATTAATAAAATATAAAAACCAACCTTTTAGTATTTATTAGTGTTTTGTTATTTTTATAAGTGGTGCAAAAAATTCCCTGGATAAAACTGTTGGAATTTAGGTAAAAAAGGCACCAGCAAGCATCTTCAACGCCTAAAATACAACAATAAGATTATGAGTAAAGTGCTTTTTTTAGAGTAAAGCAATAACAAATATCCCATCTCATGTTAACTTTAATAAAAGATCCAAATACATTGAATATTTAAAGTTATTAAAGAAAGGCGGTTAATTTTGTAGACCCCTTATGAGTAAAGTGTTTTTTAGTACTAGATGGTATGAGTAAAGTGTTTTTTAGTACTAGATGGATGAGTAAAGTGATTTAACATTGTAAAAAACATTTTTGCAAAATTCACAATTTTCTACAATTTTTCAATGGATTAATGTATTGTCACAGGAGATAAATAAGAGTGCTTAATTTTAAAGCTCTAGCTAGTCTGGAAGCTAGTTAACATGAATCTTTTGATTTAATTGAATATCAAAATGCTCAGTTGTGACCATCTAGTACTAAAAAAATGCTCAGTTGTAACAATATACTGAATATCATTGAAAACATATAGAATTTTCACTTAATACATATAAAACTTTTTTATTTTACTGTGACAATAATGGTTTTAAATTGGAGTATTGTATTGTCATCAGAGATACATAAGTGTGCCAAATTTCAAAGCACTAGCTAGTCTGAAATGTAGTTAAAAAGCAATTGCAAGCTTTATCACAGAAAGACAGATACCACAGCGAGTGGAGAAAGATGTTCTAATAAACAAAACAATGGATCCATATTTTTTCCTTTTATAGAGCAAACCTCTCTTCCTTCTACAACACTGTGTCAGCATCGCAGATGCTGACACAACAAAGACCATGTTGTCACAGGATTGGCTCATCCCAAACTAGATTACATGTCCAGAAATCATTATAACATTAAGTAGCTTCATAATTTATATTCTACAATAAATTGTTGATTGGATGCATGTGTCTCATAAATTTGTGAGGGGTGTTGGAATCCTGGCGATGAATTTAGCTCGCTGGTGCTTGGGCCCAGGATTTCAACAACTTAGTAGTGGCAGAAGGTGTAATACTCTCAACTCTTATTAGTTTTTTGGGGGGAACTTAAAACCACAATCAGATAAGTTTAATGGTAAAACGTAGATAATCTACTTAATAAAACACATTCACTCACTCACTGACTGACTGACTGACTGACATCTGAAACCTTCGAGTCTGATGGGTTCAATCTATTTGGTTGAGTGGGTGAGAATTGGCGAATATTATCGAATCTGAAACTATCAAGCCTGATGGGTTCAATTATTTGGGCGAGTGGGTGAGAATACACAAATATCATTGAATACTTCACCAAATTGCTCACCTGAAGCTAATCGTGTTTAAGTAATCTATTTGGGTGAGTGGGTGAGAATTGGCAAATAAGATCGAATATGAAACTATCGAGTATGATAGGTTCAATCTATTTGGGTGAGTTGGTAAGAATTGGTGAATATCTATATATAAAACAAAGTCGGGTTAGTTACACCATTTATAACTCAAGAACGGCTGGACCGATTTTTATGATCTTTGATTTGTTGGATTTGTCTCCGCCCCGAATAGCAGAATAACTATTAAAACATGGGAAAAATTCACGAAAAAAAATTTATGAAGAAAATTTATTTTCTCGTACATTTTGTATGGAACGGCTTTTTTGATGATATCTCGAGAACGGATTGACTGATTTCGATGAATTTTTTTTCGTTCGTCTAGGCCTCGAGAAGTTTCCTCGCGCATTGGAAAAGTAAGAAAATCACAAAAAATTAAAATCCGTATACAACACCATCTCTGATACATGACAGAAACAAAAAAAGGAACAAAATGAACATGGCGTTGTATGCTGGTATTAATAAATTCTTCAAATTACTCACCTGAGACTAAACAAAAATCAGTATTAGAGTTTTAAGTAAATTAAGTAATTAGGATAATCAGCTCACCAGCCACGAAGGCAACAGTGAAGCTGTTAGTCCGAGTGGCTCAATAGTAGTGTTGGCACAGCCTATAGGCTACAATGTGAGCTTACCATCATCTGATAAACTAAATACCGTAGCGAAGCACCGGCATCTGGATGTTAGGTTTATATATTTTAAAAACCTGCCTAATTTGGTTCACCCAATTAATAAAATACTTTTGGCAAGTTAAGTAGTTGATTTAGTAGTTTGGAAGATATGTCACTTGCTCAATGATTTTAAGTATAAAGAGATGTTTCGGGTAGCAGGTTGGTGTTATTTGATTGATTCGATAGGTTTTTTTTGTTTGGCCGAGTGGTTGATGGCTTTTGTTTGAATCGATAGGACACAGTTTAGCTTTGAGGGGTGATTAGTTATTGGTTGTTTTGATAAGTTCAGTTAGGTTTACCTGAGTGGTTGGTGGTTTTTGGTTGATTCGATTAAGCAATTAGATTTGGCTGAGTGGTTTTGTTTATCTATAATATAAAATCTAAATCAATAATTTGAAATTTTATAGACACCGTAGCGAAGCACAGGTAAATCGGCTAGTCTCATTATAAAATTAATTATAATTTGACTTGTTTTTAAATTAGCTTAATCTAATAAAAACATTCTACAACTTCGAGTAATGCAAATTAGTTCGGAGATATTCTGCATTCGGAATTAATCTTTAAATTGAACGTCTGGCAAATGAACTTGCAATAGATTAATTTGGTTTCAAATTGAGTCTCTTGCTGCCGCCCCTCAACGAATTACTGCCTGTGCGCCGAAGCCAGCAAAGGTTCCATACTTAAGCATTGTAGGTTCGATTTGAAACCAGTTCCTTAAGACTTTTTCTGGCATTAAAAAAGAGCATCTACCAACAAGCATCAAATAGATCTACTATCTTGTTAGCTTCGCTCTTTTAGCTTTGTTAGCATTCACAATGACATCTGTATCTGAACTTGACAGGTAGCTTTTTATTTACTAATTCTAGCCAACTCTAATGTATATAGACAGATAGAACAATTAAAATCGGGCAAGGCTATTCCTGAGAATGAAGTAAAGTCATTGTGCAATAAAGCTAGAGAGATACTACTGGAAGAAGGCAATCTCCAAAAAATTGATTCTCCGGTTACGGTACACGTTCATAAATATTTAGGCACATGTTAAATTTAGCTTTACTTTTAACCCTCTTTTGGTCGTCGTATGTCTCCGAGAATATTTTTTGTATAAGTTTCTTTTGTTTTTTTAGAAGCTCGCCATTTTTATATATTTTTTAACTCCCCACTTATTTACATGTTTTTAAGCTTACCCTTTTTATTGTGACTTCGAGGAAATTTCTTATAAAGCTTTTTTTATTTTGCTTGGAATCTTTACTTATTACAGCAACATGTATTTGTCTTCAAATACAATCCTTTATTACCGTGAAAACTTTCAGATTTGTTGCTTTAGTTTTTTGAATAAATTACTCCGCAAAGCGTTAACTGTTTTATTTAATGTTAGATTCACCAAGCCATCATGTTTTAAGAAATAATTTAGGATGTTCTTTTTCTTTGAATTCTATTTCTAAACTAGTTGTAGAAAACAGTCAACGGTGACTTAAAGATTCTAATTGTTTTTGCTTAGATTTGTGGTGACATCCATGGTCAATTTTACGATCTAATGGAATTATTTACCAAAGGAGGTCCATGTCCTGATACCAACTATATATTTCTTGGTATATAGTAATTTATAACCAAAATTTAACGTATTTAAGGGGATTTTGTTGATCGGGGCTACAACAGCGTAGAGACCTTTCTTCTTTTATTAGCACTCAAAGTGAGGTATCCTGACCGCATGACTTTGATCAGGGGCAACCATGAGTCAAGGCAGATTACCCAAGTATATGGATTTTACGATGAATGCTTCCGCAAATATGGTTCAGCAAATGTTTGGAAATACTGTTGTGAAGTGTTTGATTTTCTCTCTTTGGCAGCGATTATTGATGATAAAGTGTTTTGTGTACACGGTGGTCTTTCACCGTCGGTCACAACTTTAGACCAGGTAATTTAAATCCTTGGCTAGCTAATAACTTTAAAGATTCGAATGATTGATAGAAAACAGGAAGTTCCTCATGAGGGAGCCATGTGTGATCTTCTTTGGTCTGACCCGGAAAGTAAGCCGATATTTGGGCATTTGTCCTCTTACAAATAGATATCGATACATATCAAACAAGTCCTCGGGGCGCTGGCTTCTTGTTTGGGAGTATTGCAACTCAGGAGGTACATAGTTTGAAGCACTCCCACTAAGCCTTAGTTTCTGCACAAAAATGATCTTCAACTGATTGCGCGGGCCCATCAACTTGTGATGGAAGGTTATAAGACACACTTCAAAGACACAGTGGTTACTGTATGGTCTGCACCAAATTATTGCTACAGGTAAGAAGTTTTTGGTTTATTGTTAATGAAAGGTGCGGTAACCGTGCTGCTATCCTCGAACTAGATGAATATCTTAATCGAAACTATAGGCTCTTTGATTCTGCCCCTTATGTAAGTTTGTTTGCTTAGGCATAAATGAAAACCACTAATATTTTTAAAGAATGATCGAAACCTTCCTGCCAAAAAACCCTTGCCTGATTATTTTTTGTAACTCACCTTAAGAAAATATGGTACCTGTGATTTTACTACTTAGATTTTCAACCTGTTATGGCTGTTGGTTGAGTGTCAGGTCCAATTAGCCATTCAGGCTACCACATCACACCTCTCTACTGACCACACAATTCTGGTTATGCTTTACTACAGTTTATTGCTAGTACAATTGTTTATCAAAGGTTTAATGACAGTATGATAAGATGCTATACCCTTTGATATGTTAATATATTAGAGCTAACGGTTTTGTTATAATATTTATAAAAATCATATATTTAATCTTATTTGATACTTTATTTGATATTTGGCATCAAAAATTAATTTTAAAAGTGTATATCTTAAATTTTTTGATGCGAAACATCTTAAAAAGTATACTGAAACATATGAAGCCAGTACTGGAATTGGTACCATGACAAAAAGGGCTGAATCTTCTTGTTAATTGATTGGTTGGATTGGCCTACATTAAAACTGCAAGCAACAGCAGCCAGATGGCAATTAAAGATAAATTTGAATTGATTTGAAACCAGTCAGCATTTAGATGAAAGTGACTTAAGAAATCATTGTGGGAAACCAGCTTAATTATGCTTGCTGGTGCATTCCGCCAGCTGGTTTCCACAAATATTTTTAATAAAATAAAGATTTAAATAAAATGTGCTAGTAAAAATTGGATTTTTATGATTTTTAAAAAGTGTGCGATAAGGGAAAAAATGATGCCCCTCAACCTCTGACTGTCTAATATTTAAAGTAATTTTGAGGGTCAAGGGGGATTTGAGAATAGGTTCAGAATAACGTACATAAGTCTAAATTAGGAAATATGCAGGAATAATGTATCATAACTTGGGAACTTGCTTCAGGGCAGCGGTACAAAGGTAGAGGAATTCTGATTGGCCCAAATATACCTGTGAGGTAACATTTTATAAATTTAAGCCAATCACCACCTGAGAAATTTATTGCACCTTGGGGGACCCCACCAAGCCTATAAAAGGGGAGTCCCCATGCAGGTGCGTTGGAGGACTTTGTTGGGGGAGTGCCTTCTGATGATTCCCCCGAGGTCCATGGTGAGGTCAGATTAATCTGACCAGCTGATTTTATTACTAGTGCCCATGCAGGTTTTGAACTGGTGTTTCCCCAATTAATGGGGTTTCACCAAGAATCAGCCAGGGACTTTTGGCCAATTTCTTTGACTTTCTTATTTTTATTGTTATATAAATAAACTCCTAACGACATTGGAAAATTGCAAATGGCTAACATTTGCCTTTTTTGGCAGAACTCAACCTACAGCATTCTTATTTTTAGGCTGCAAAGGTAAATGTCTGACAAGCATCTTATAGATAAAATTTTTATATATATTTAAGTATATTTGTTCTATAATTCCTCCTAAACAAATGGATCAAAAATAACTAAACTTATTACAAAGATTATTAATAAGAAGAACCAACACAAGTTAGTTTTCCTTATTTTTTTGCTTATAGAAATTCTAATAAAAGTTATAAGATATAAAAATAGTATATAGGACTGTAATTAGAATCAATACATCATTTTGGATGAGTGGTTTTATATTATGTGGTTTGTTTAATAGGCCAAACTGATTTTATTTAGAGGTTGATAGTTATTTCTTTGATTTTATTGGGACAATCATATGCTAAAATTAATGATGGCTATCTTTCACTATACTTAACTTTAATTTGCAAATTTTAATCGGTCCAATCCCATACTAAAATTAGTGATTTCCAATGGCAATACTTAATTTATTCTATTTTTAATAGATTTAATTGGTTCAATTATATACTAAATCTACTAATGGCTATCCACAATACTATAGGCTCATCACACTATGCTATCTTTCATAACCCAAATTTTGAACTTATCCCCAACTATAAGAAATATACATGGCAAAACTTAAAGTAAGCATTTAAAATAATAAGAATATAAAGTAAGCATATAAAATAATAAGAAAAACTTAAAGTAAGAATGCAAAAGAATAAAAACTTAGAGTAAGCATGTAAAAATAGATTTCAAAGTTATTCTCAGCCCATGCAAAAACCAGCCTAAAAGTATAAATTATGCATATTGTTAGAAGAGGAGGATATGGGTCAAACATAGGTAACCCAATGTCTGGTGCATGTGAGCAAGACTGTTTTAGGAGCATTAAAAAGCTGGCACAGTGCATCAAGTGGATGATGCCAATGGTGTGAGCACCTCTAATGCTGCTGTCCCTGAACCAAAAACCAAAACAAGTGAAGATAACGCTCATACATCTGCCTGCTTTAAATTAAAAAAATTTGGTATACAGTCAATGTCTCATTTTCATTTCAATCCAATATACTAAATGCAACTCACTCACAGATATTCCACATTGAATTGTCATGGAGCATGCTGATAATAATAAGACTGCGATAGTACTAAAAAAATAACAATAAGACTGCGCTGGCCCTTAAAATGAGTTACATCCAAAGCACTATCCAGAATACCTCTGGTACAAACAACCATATTGTGGGTGCAAGGGGAATAGGAAAGCCATGAACACTAGCCAGGAATTCCCAAAATTGGAAATAATTGCCACTAAAATTCCAATGAACTTCTTATGCTCACAAGTAATTTGGATTTTTTAAGCTTTTAAACTAAAAATGTGAAAGGGAGAAAATGAAGTGCCAGCAGAACCTGTCAGGGTCTACTGCCATATAAACTCACTAGCATAGGGACTGGGAATAAATTCATTCACTGTCAGGAATTAATTTATGTTCAGCATTAGTGAATCTATAATTTAAAATTTTTACAATGCTGGATTAGTGTAAGTCCCGTGGAACATCCTCTGGGCATCGATCAAGCCATTTTCCCATTCCCAAGCAAGAAGGTACCAAAGAGGATGGCCATACCCCTCATTACTCAGGGCGATCTTACTCACGTGGTAGACAAGCGCTGGGTAACAGCCCTTCCACTTCAGATCCTGCTTCCAGTACCCACACTCTCCTCAGCAGAACTGTTACAAGGAATCAGTGAAATCTGCGCCAAGATCGCCAAAATGAAATCAATCACAATTAATTCAAGTGGCAATCAGCCCAATGCTCAGATTTCAAATGGTCAAAAAGGTATGAAGACTGATCTATTGGCTGGAATGCCTGACAGTTGCAAGTCAGATAACATGACAATCAGAAAAATCTCCCCCCTCCCAAATCCATCGGGCATCACCCCAATGGGCAGGTATTAGTATCAGACACCATCAACAAGGTTTTGAAGCTTCCTGCTGGCAAAATAGGTGTTGAGCCTGATGCAATGCCACTGACCAAACGAATAGCCCAGCGACCAAGCACAGATGGGTTGGGCATCCTGAACCCATTCCCAACCAAATGGGCCACCCCTATGTGGGGTGGCCTTGGGGATTCCACCGCTCATCAGGCCAAATGCCATCATGCCAACCATCAGAAATGTAGCTGAACCTTGGTTCAGATGTTCGTGGTCAAACCAACAGCAACTTGGCCCACCACACAATTTTTTGATGTTGGTTCCCAGGGAACTAACCCACCCATTCCCAAATAATTTGCCAGTTAGGTCAAACTTGCAGGACCTGCTCCTGGCTTGGTTTCCCTCCAAATTGATGACTATTTAATCAGTCGCATTACACTTAGAAAATTGTTGGTTGATTTTCCTTCTTTAAATTTTCCATTAAAAAAACCTTCCCCAAAATTTAGTTTTTATATGTTGGAAATTAAGCCGCCTTTTCCGCTGACACTCTCATACCCCTTGGGGTTAATGGCCTTGTTCATCTGGTATTTTATTTTGTGCCTGTACAAAATTCTGGCTCACTGGCAGATATTGGTGGAACTCCTTCCTAGTTCCATATTCGTCATATCAACAGCAGTGTCTTGGGCATTCTGGTTTACTGTTCAGGTGCTCTGGCATCCGGGCTGGCAGGCCAGTCTAATTCTTACTTTCTGTTCACCTGACAATTAGTCTCATCCTGGCCAGCTGACTTAGGACCAAATTTTCCCACCAAATTTTCCCTCCCAGTGCTATTTCACTTAGAAGATCAGCAACGCTTCATCTGTCAGATGACTGGGTGCACCCATAGCCAGGCCACATTTGGATGGTCCTAATGCATAGGGAAGGGGTTTATTGTACCTGTACCTTTCAGGGACAGGCTTATGATTACTTGTGAGGAGGATATGGCAGTTGGGGTTTTCTAACCTAAAACTGATTTATTAGATTTATTTTCACTGGATATCAATTTAAACTTATCAATGGAACTTAGACTGGAGAAGACAACCTCTTTTTTAGGGGAGAATTGCTGCCAACTCTCTGCTGGAAATGGCCTTAGTTATCACCATTTCTCAAACACCCCAAATTTTCTAGACAGACTCATGGGTTAGTCAATGGGGTTAGAGGCATGATTTTCAATGGTATGCTGTCACTCACCTCTCATCTACCACATGGGCTAAATCATCCATGGTGACAAGAGGGAAAGTCACTGGCTTCCTCTCCTTCTTGGTCCAAAACAGAAATTCCACCCAATTAAGACACATGGGTTAGTCTCTAAGACTTATTTACCCTTCCCTTTTGAGTCAGGGGAGCATCTCAGCTGGGAACATGGGCAAGTGCAATATAATAGGCACTTTGGGGAATTTGCTTGCTAATATGGAGGTAACCTTATGAGGAGGGCGTGTACTATCTAGGTATGTGGAGTGAAAATCCTCAGCCAACTTGCAGCAATTGGCACAATTGCAAGCACTGACCAAGTTTCTCTCATAGGAAGGGAAACCCATCCAGGCAACCAAGTATAGTACTAAGTAACATATTTTCACAATGCCAGAATGACATCCACCTCCGCTTCCTCTGAGTCCGTGATCATAATTGGTTTAGAGATGGTGGGTTCTCCTCTTAGAAGGGGACAACTTAAAAGCATGGAAGACCAGGTGCTCCTTCCAATGAGTGGGGAGGGCCAACTTGAAGACCTCATTTCTTAAATTCTCCTCCACCATGTGAGTATTGGAACACTTGCTTGTAAACTTCAGCAAGAAAACCTTCAAATGCAGGTGTTAAATATTGAGAATAACTAATAAACCAACTTATTTAATGAGTAGGAATGCATTTGTAATATGCAAACTTCTTGTAATTGCTTATCACCTTCATCAGGTGTTCCAAAACCAGTGATTGTATAATCCAGATCTGCTGCAACTGATCCTCAGTTGTAGGTACTACAGGGCAAAGGGAGGGACCTGTTGGGACCATGGGGGTTGATACCATGTATCCCTTAATTTTTAGGCCAGAGGACCTGAAGTTCCTGGGTGTTGGAATATACCTTTTTGCTTTTCTTGGTTAAAAAGTCTTTACTCTGGATACTACATCAGGAGTAGTAATTCCTAAATATATGTTCATCCCTAAGTTAATAGAGGTAAGCCAATTTGACTTAAAATGGCAAAGAAGAGAGTAAACTTTATTTGCTTAGAATTCAGAATATAAGGGAAATCATGGTGGTTTTTTTTGGTAAATCTCCAAGAAGTCCAGGCTAAGATCTATAATTATCACAAATTGGAGATTCTGCGGCAGGCTAGTCATTTTGGTCAAATAGGATTTGCTTGACGCATGGATCAGGTTTAAACCCTGAGGTTAGGAAGTGCTGAGACTGCATTAGTTGAATGCATAAGTCAAGGTTGATCAACTTTGAGAGCTCTTGAATTTCGTCAGGGATTATACCCAATAAATGTTTGGGCTATTTGGTTAGATTGGGATATTTCCTACAGCCGGCACATCCAAATATCCAATTCAGGTAGAAATCCTGAAAACGCCCCTGGTGAAGTTTTGGCCTACTTCAATTAGGTTGGTTCTTCTTCTGAAAAAAAGTCAGAGTTTCAAATGCCTATTGTATGGAGACAATAGACCAGACGGTGACAATAGTCAAGATATAAACTCCTTGGAAGTGGCACTTTGAAGCTGTATTTCTCTGTCATTACTTGGACAATAGCTTGCTGCCTTGATCCTTATGATCCCAACTAATTCTTCAACATAATACAACAAAAAAGTATTAAATACAAAAATCTTGTATATTAAACTATTAACTTGTAGCGATAAAAGATTATGTTTTATTTGTATGAGCTTGGAGATAATTTATAGGAGTTTATGGTAACCACATCTCACCCATGACGCCTCATTTCTCATTGGCACTTAGCCAGTGGAACACAATATATACGTCTGAGAGTCTACAATCTATGAGAATCTGGGGTTACTCCAAAAGGCCTTAAGGTTGGTGTCAAACTGACAGTTATCTCAAGATAGCATTTCCTCTGACATGTATGAAAATAGCTAAACCATCGCTTCTCTCAAGCAATTGGTAGCACATACCAAGGCGATTTATACCCTTAATTAGTAATTAATTTGATAATAAACTCAATCAACGTTAAAAACTAAGTTTGACATAGACCAACAAAGCTGACAACCCTGGGTCATTAAGTCAACTATTATTAAGTCCAACTCGACTAAAAAAAGCCCCTGGGCCCATATTATCTAGTTGAATATATTAAATGTAATTGCTAGGCCGCGGATCCCAAGCTTTGCATATAATTAGGATATTTCTGATCCATAATCACTGATATCTTTAATATAATCCATAATAAATTAGCCATAAACTAATACTATTATGTACCTATCAAATTATCCAGTGATTAGGTTCAGTCAACTACTCAATACTTCCACCACCTTGACTGGATAAAAGCGGAGGGTACCCTTCTTTCTGGGTCACAATGTCTAACTTCTTGAGATTTTAAAAATAAGAGCACTATGCCAATAGCCTTTTATCTTGGACAGATGAGTCTTCTAAAAATTGAGCACTTCAATGCAGCATGCTATTGTCAACTTGTGAATGTTGCCTATAACTCTCAAGATGGTTCAACCAGCTACACTTCAACGGTACCCAAAAGTTCAGCTTTGCGTCCTGCTGCGACTTCAGCAATTGTTGATGAACTCAAACAGGCCCTTGGCCTCAAGTTTTTCCCAACAAAAATCCAAATGGGTTGAGCGTGATCCTCCCTCAACCGTCTTCCTTCATCTTCATGCTCCTGATACTGTCAGCCCAAAAAACCCTTATTTGGCATCAAATTGTTTCGGATGGGGATCTTCTTCCTGAATTTCTGTTCTCACTTTTTAAGTCTTCTTTTCCTCCAGTCTTATTTCTTCCCTTCACGTGGGCAAATTGCCTCATTAGGTTTTGAACTTGATTTGATGTCAGAACTTGTAGAAGCCAACTTGTTGTCTGCACTTGCCTCCAAGCCTGAGGTTGCATCATTCACTATTTATGAGGCTAATCAGGCTCTTATTTTTTTCTAACTAGGTAGCTATGCTTTGGTATGTTCCCACAGCGGTCCATACTAATATATACATCCCGTTGGGCATCAAATGTTGGGTTTTAAAAGATTGGCGCATTCTAGTAGTAACTTGAGCCCTTTGCTAATGCCTGGCTGTTGAATTTTGGTTTCTGCTTCAGAGGGCTGGTTCTTCTTTAGGTGTGAAATGCAGTTTTGTGCATCTATTGTGTGATGACAATAGACAGGATGGTGATTATGATTTAAGATATAGCTTCTTGGTAGCACTTAAATCGTATACCCTGTAGTTTACTTGGACAATGGCACGCCACCCTGATCTTACTGATCCCAAGTAAATAATGACTAATACAAAGTAAAATACTAAACGCAAAAAGTTTATAAATTAATTAATAAACTAATCCATTAGTTGAATGTTCTTTATTGTAACAACTTGAGGGCTATTTATAGGGTTTGATGTTCACCACATCTTACCCATGACGTCTGTTGAATTTTTAGTCTATTAAGGATGGCTGGTTCTTCTTATGCGGTAAGGCGGAGTTTCAAATGTCTATTGTATGAAGACAACAGACCAGATGGTGACTATAGTTAAGATACAACTCCTTGGTAATTCTACTTGAAGTTGTATTCTTCTGTCATTACTTAGACGATGGCACGCTGCCCTGATCTTCCTGATCCCAAGTAAATCCTTGACTTAATACAACGTAAAGTATTAATACTAAAAGTTTATAAATTAAACTATAGTACTGTAGGATTGTTGATGGTCGATATTTGATTATTTTATTAGTATTAACTTATGATAATTTATAGGGTTTGATGTTCACCACATCTTACCCATGACGCCTCAATTTCAATGGCACTTGGCCAGAGAAAGTAACGAGTTCATTTGAGGGTCTACAATCTATTTAACTCGAGACATCCCAAATGTCTCAGAGTCAGTCTCAAACTCAGATATATACTCAAGACAGCATTTCTAACGCATCTGCAAATAGCTGAACCAATACTCATCTCAAGCAATTGGCAGCACATACCAAGGCGATTCATACCATTAATTAGTAATTAGTTCAATTAAAAACTTGATCAACAATAAAAAACTAATTTCAACATAGACCAACAAAGCCCATGTGCCCGGGTTATTTAGTCAGCTATTATTAAAGGTCTGACTAAACCAATAAAGCCCCCGTGCCCATGTAATCATAGTCAAATATTATTAAGTGGAATCGCTAGGCCACAAATCCCAAGTTTGGCTATACTTAGGATATTTTCACTTTATAATTACCAACAATTTATATCCAGTCAACCATTCAACACTTCCCCCTCCTTGATTGGATAAAAGAGGAGTATTTGTTTTCCTTTGGTCACAACATCCATTTTTTTCTCAACCTTCAGAATAGGATGCTACATCAATAGCTGAATGCTACAGTTAGTTCATGCATTTGCCTTTGTTTCTTCTATGCCTGCTGAGGCTCTAGCAATCTTTGGCGATCTTGAACTAGCCCTCTTGGCTTCAATTTCACTCTTCTCCCCCTCCCAAAGATGAGTTTCTTTTTTCAACAAAGATGAGGCCACATTTTCAAGTAAATATCATATATTTTATCTATTTCTTAACTTTTCTATATTCTTACTGTTTTATTATTATTAATATTATTATACATTATTTCTTATACCTTTCTCTTATTTTAATTTTTCTTTTTGCATTATTATATATTTTTTATTCTTTATGATACAGACAGATGAACTTAGCATGTACTCAATTCACAACCTAGCCAATTTGATCCTTTATGGTATATATGCCTTCAGACATTTTCTTCAATACAATAAATGGACCTTTCCAAAGCGAGGTAAGCTTGTGTGCGCAGCCTGCGCTATGAGTATCACAATATACTACTAAGTCTCCCTCTTTAAATTTAGTCACTGCTGCTTGTTTAGTATCATCATAGCTCTTTTGACTAGTTTTTTGACTAATCACATTTTGATAAGCTTCAGATTGCAACCTGATTAAGGTCTTCACTAGCTGCTCGACATAATTATTCAGGCCAACTGCTTCAGTTGAACTGAATACTGAATATAATAATGGAGGCAGAGATGGCTGTCTACCATACAGAAGTCAAAATGTAGAGTGGCCAGTACTGCTGTAATGTCCAATATTGTACGAAAACATGGTAGCACTAATAGAGGTAGCCCATTGCAAAGGCGCTAAGGCTGCATTTTTGCATAAAATGCCAACTAGAGTGCCATTAACTTGCTCTACCATAACATTAGTCTCAGGATGGTATGGTGTTGATAACACTCCTTTGATAGACAACAACTCATTTAACTGTTGTACCATCTGAGCAGTAAGAGTTGTGCCATTATCCATCAAGATCTTCTGTGGGCATCCATGCTTGTAAATTATATTATCCATAATGAACTTGGCAGTAGTTAAGGCCCCAACATCTTGGATTGCTTTTGCTTCCACCCATTTTGTTAGATGGTTGATAGCAACAATTATGTATTTGTTGCCTAGGCTGCTCACAGGCAAAGGGTTAACTACATTTATTGATACGTATGCCAAGCCAAGTCAGGTTTGATTAAACAATACTTCACATCTGACTTCATAGGTTTTACAATTTGGCATGAATGACATTTATCGAGCACATCTTGGATATCAAATCACATGGAATCCCAATAGTAACTGGCTCAAATTAATTCTAACATCTTGGTCGTTCCCTCATGTCTGACGGCCTTGTGTGCTTGTGTGATAATCTCCATTCAGTTGGAAGGTTTTGGAAATATTTGACGTTGTCCATTGGGCTTAAGTTTGTATAGAACTCCATTCTGATACTTAGTGTCAGTTAATGCTTTTTCAATCGCTTTTTTCACTTCAGTTGGCTCATCTTCATATTTCTGGTTAATCATCTTTTCATGAAGTTCATCAGCCAAACTTCTCAGGACAGCTACAATAGGAAGTCTTAATAATACATCTGCATTTTGATGGGCTGCTCCAGCTCAATGAATAATTTCATAATCATATGCTTGTAATTTTAAAGCCCAGCGGGCTAATCATTCTTCAGGTTCCTTGAGGTTGTGGAGCCATCTTAAAGAGCTGTGATCCGTTAATACTTGAAATTTGGTGCCATTAATGTAAACCCAAAATTGTTTACATGCATAGATTATGGCTAAACACTCTCATTCAGTCACTGTATAATTACGCATATTCTTATTCAGCATCCTGATGCAATAAGCGACTAGATGCTCCTCATTATCCTCCCCAATCTGAGATAGCACTCCTCCAATTGCAGTCAATGAGGTGTCAGTTTGTATGATAAAAGGCCAACTGAAATCTGGATATCAAAGGATAGGCGCGGAGCTCATTCTGGTTTTCAAAGCCTCAAAGGCCTGTTGGCATTCTTCTGCCCAGCAAAATCGAACTCCTCCTTGCAGCAAATGGAATAGGGGCTCAGCAATCCTTGCAAACCCTAATACAAATCTTTGATAGTACCCTACCATGCCTAAGAACACTTGAACGTCCCTCATACTCATCAAAGGTTGCATCTTGTTAATTGCCTCCACCATTTGAGGTTGAGGCCGCAAGCCTTTGCATCAATAACAGCCCTGAGGTATTCCAATCATTCTTTAAAGAATTGACATTTTCTAGGTTTTATCTTCAGATTAGCCTTCAACAGTCATTCAAACACTTGTTCAAGGTGCTCCAAATGTTCAGAAACGTTTGTGAAAAAACATTTATAGTATCCAAATAAACCAGTATGCAGGATAATTTAAGATCTCCCATAATTGTGTCCATCGCTTGTTGAAAAGTTGCTGGCGCATTGCACAGCCCCTGTGGCATGCGCGTCAGTTAAAATAGTCCTTGAGTAGCAATCATTGCGCACTTCTCCTGCTCCTCTTGAGGCAGTTCAATTTGCCAATATCCTGAGATAAGGTCCATTGCAGTAAAGTATTTCGCCCCTCCCAGACGATCCAAAGAATTATCAATTCTAGGCAAAGGATAGGAATCCTTTTTTGTAATGGCATTTAGGCGTCAATAATCAATCACAACTCAATTGCTGCCATCTTTTTTCTTTACGATTAAAACTGACTGGCCCATGGGCTCTTAGATGGCACTATCATTCTGCTTTTTAGCAATTTTTCTAACTCTTCTCCAACTATTTTGTCGCTAGCCCTGGGGCACCAAATTGGCCTCATTCTAATAGGTGCATGGTCTCCAGTGTCAACAAAATGCTGGACTCCTTTTGCACAACCTAAATCTTGATCATCTTTAGCGAAAATTTTAGAATATCATTCAAACAACTCCAGTGCTTCATCCTTCTGTTGTTCTGATAATCCAGTAAATGATTCTCAAGGGATTACAGTATGTGCCCCAAGGGTTTTGTTTGGTAAGTCTAGTTCAGATAAATCGCCAAATTTGATGGCTGATTTTAATTTGTCCCTTGAAAACAGATGCACGAATGCAACCACTTGATATTTCTTGACCTTAATAATTCAGCTGGTTAAATTTGCTAATAGGACATCAATTTCCCCATGCCCTGGTATAAGTATTCCAGGCGTTACACAAGGTTCCATACAAGAACGATGCCACAGGGACATAACCTCACAATATAGTCCTTCTGGAATATCTAGTGTGGTCCCAGTCTTCATAACCAGTTGATGGCCTGGAGCTATTGTCACATCCTCATTCACATGTAGGGGTATTCCTTAATTTCATTTATAGCAGTTGGCATGGAACAGCTTTGATTTCCCCACTGAATATATCCTATGGGTATTATTCCATTGGAATAAGATATATTAATAAAGTTTTGATGACAGCTTGTGGGCTTCATATTGTCATGAGAGTAATAAATCAGAAGTGATGGGCTAATTTTTTTAAGACATTTTCTTTAAAATTGCATGAGATCCCATAGGCCCTTAAAAACTCGTTCCAATTAAGATGTCATAATTGGTGTTTGGAAGCACTATTGCAGGTGCTGCTACTACTAAAGCTTCAAATCGCAGTGGCAAGGCGCTGTAAGCTCCTTCACTCTTAGTGATGTTGAGGCCTGCAGTTTCTATATTCCCAATGATAGTCAATGTTCTGCGCAATTTTAATTTTCTTCACCCACTTTGTGGAAACAATGTTTACAGGTGCTCCGCTATCAACAATACCAACAACTTTGATCTTGTTGACCAGAATATCCACATAAATGCACTCAGAGTAGTAGGAATCAGTATAATGTACTAAGTGAATATGTGAAGAATCCAGAAATTAAGAGTGTTCTTCAGAGTATTTCCAATACTAGGACATTCATGGATGAATTTGTCAATTGGCATTGCTATATTGATCCCTTTCAGACTTGGGGTATCAGATGCATTGCTCAGACCTTCTGCTGGAATATTTTCAATTATTTGTTGCACATACGGTTTAGCTACTACTTCAGAGGCCTCAGGTATGACAACCTTACTCTGAGAGTGAGTTACCGTATGTACATTTGTAGAATCTTCATTAGGTACTAGAATGGAATTCATTTCATCGTTAAGCAAGGCCTCATGGCCTGCGTTTTCTTGTCAATCAGGCGGGACTGGTTTTTCTGGCACAATAGAGCGTCCCACATCTATTGTGCTTGTTCTTTTCCCTTCTCCTGCACATTATCAGGAAGGAATATATTGACGTTGCGCTGATGGCATCAAGAGGCGAAGTGCCCTTTATAATTGCATTTATAGCAGGTAATATCATTCATTATGCGTGTGGGCTTTGTATCTGAGTTCTGCTCAGTTTTAACAGACGAATCATTTTCAATCTTTTTTTCTGAATTCAATGGGCTTCCCAACAGAGGCAGGTCCTGATTTGTACCCAGTATTAGGAGGGCCATAATTCTGTGAACATCTGCGAAGATAGTCAACTAGTTCAGATGTTGTAAGATTTTGTACAAAGGCAGGCATTGAAACGTTCAACAAATTTTGGTAAGGTTGTACCACATGTTCTAATGCAATCTTAGCGTCAAAATTGACCATAGCTTTGGCGCCTAGGAGAACTTGCGCTTCACAATAGAATTGATCCGCGAATTTGTCAATGGCTTCATATTTTTTAAATCAAATATTTATAAATTTTAGATTTTCTGGTTGACATCCATTCTGGATCTCCAAATTCATAAAGCACAGCCTCTTTGACTTCAGCGTAAGTTGGGTTTTCATTGATATGGGTCATAATCATCTCAATGCTCCACTGATCCAAGCAGTTAATCATAGTAGCTGCTTTGTTGCGGTCGCTGGCCCCATACATAGCCAATTTGAAGCATTTGACAAATGTGGTGATACTTCCATTTTTGTCAAATATAGGCAGGTTCGCTGGTTTGTAATTATTGCTTTCCCGCCCAGGGTTATCAGAATTGCTTCTTTGATGGCTTGGGCCAGATGCAATAGGGCGTTGAGGAACTGTACCATGATTTAAGGTGTTGGAGTTGGTTAAAGCAACCATATTACTAGGCATCTGTCAACGTGGTACAGCATCTACTTCAGTGTCTACTTCTGAAGCTTCATCCTCATAGTATTCAGAAGCATTTTCAGTTGAATGGTTTGTAGCACATTGGCAATGGCCATCATCCAAGTTTCATATTTGATCATTAATTTCATTTTCCCAATTAACACAATATTGAATTTTTAACTTTAACTTCACTATTTCCTCATTCAAAGTGATGGCCTGTAATTGCAAAGTGGAAATCACTTGGTCTTTTTTCTTAATTGTCTTCTTACACTGATTTACTTCTCCATGAAAAAGATTGTTTGACTCATTAATATTGGTGAACTCCTCATTAATATTATTAATCTGCCAATTGAGATGATCAAAAGTATCTTAATTTTTTATATTTTCTGACCTTTGGCCTTCAAATTGTGTTTGCAAGTAATTGATTTTTCAGTATATTCATATTTCAACTGCAAAATTTGGGTGCACAGTCATCGATGCTGATTACAAAATTCATCATTAGTGTTTAGCTGTGCCTCTTGAGCTTCATGATTAAGCCTCATGAACTCTGGAGCATTAATAGAAGTCTGTGTGATATTGTTAACCCAAGTTTCAGTAATTTCTCTTTCTTCTAAGAAATTGCCAAAGATAGGATGCAATCTGTCATTTAGCTCTTGTGCTAATTCTGCCAATCTGTCATTAGCCCAACTAACTAGATTATAATTCGCTTCCAAGATAGAATGGACTTCAGCAAAGTTTGCCTCTAAACGCTCATTTAAAATTTGAACTGCCTGTCTGGAGTTGCGTGAGAAGTTAACCAACTCAGTAATGGCCACGTGATGGCGAGAAATTGTCATCTGAGAATTTCTAAAGGTGGGATGTACAAATTCGTTTAGGTATTGGGTGATATTCTCTATCCCAATTAAAATATTTCTGACTTGAGCTACACTCAATTGATGATGAGCTAGATATCTCATCCACAACACATCTTGCTGTCATTGATGATAAAAAGGATTACTGCTGTTTTCCGCAGGCCCTTGTCCCATTTGGTACCTTCTTAACAACTGATGATCGAGTCAAACAAGTTCTTCATGTGAAATGGGCTCATCAGGGTAAGTAATGATAGGTACATTATTCAAATTAATTTGGGACACAGTCATTTATGTATTCCCATTGGGTCCAATAATAGTTCTAAATAATTGATTGGGATTACTCTTATACTCAACGCGGTCACCATCTGCATTCCCAGCCATGAGCGCCACTTTTTGGATTTTGGTTTTTCTTCAGAGGGCTGGTTATTCTTTAGGTGTGGAATGCAGTTTCGTGCATCTATTGTGTGATAACAATAGACAGAATGGTGATTATAATTTAAGATATAGCTTCTTGGTAGCACTTAAATCGTATACCTTGTAGTTTACTTGGACAATGGCACGCCGCCCTGATCTTACTGATCCCAAGTAAATAATGACTAATACAAAGTAAAATACTAAACGCAAAAAGTTTATAAATTAATTAATAAACTAATCCATTAGTTGAATGTTCTTTATTAGTAACAACTTGAGGGTTATTTATAGGGTTCTATGTTCACCACATCTTACCCATGACGTCTCATTTTCAATGGCACTTGGCCACATAAAATGTTTGTAAGAATGTCTACAAATACTTTGACTCAGGGCATCCTGCTCAGCCTCAGGGTTGGAGTAAACACTGTCATAATTCTCGAGATGGCGTTTTGATATGTCTTCAAAATAGCTGAACTGATTCACTTTCACATGTAATTGGCAGCACATACTAAGGCGATTAGTATCACTGATTAGTAATTAATTTGGTCAAAAACTCAACTGACATTAAAAACTAATTTCAACATAGACCAACAAAGCCCACGTGCCTGAGTCACTTAAGTCAAATCTTAATTTAAGTCTAACCTAACCAACAAAGCCCATGAGCCCATGTCATCACAGTCAAATATTATTAAGTGAAATTGCTAGGCCGCGGATCCTAAGCTTTGCATAAGCTTAGAATATACCTGGTCCATAATTGCTGATATCTGATATGATCCATAATAAGGTTTAAGTATGCTAACATTATTATGTCCCTATTGAATATCTGACAATTAGGTCCAGTAAATTACTCAACACTGGCAAAGGGCTTCCTGAACAATAAATTGACCAGATGGATCTACTGGGCACATGCGTTTGCTTCCCTCCTTCCTTGCTTTCCATCAATACCGTGCCCAAAATGTGCAGGGTTTTAGATGAGGCTCATCCACTGATGTTTTGCATGTAAATGTTCCTTACCCCAATTTACCCTTGTCTTGAAAGCCTTCTCAGCAACTGTATCTTCCTTTCTGCGGCATTTTCTCTAAAGTCAAACCTCTCTCACCTGTTCCAAAGTCCCTTCCAATTGTCATTTCCTCTAGTTTGATGTCATTTCCTAAGCTGACCAGGACAGCATGCCTGGCGCTGAGCCTTTTTGGGCTGGAACATCTCTGACAGGGTCTGGATAGTCAAGACTTGTATGAGATTTGCATTTCTCCTATTTACTACAGGCTGTCCCAGTTCAATTTAACTCTCCAACCCCTCCTTAAGAAGGGTTATCCATCCCCAATGGTGAAGAGGCCTCATAATCCCAGGAATTAAATCTTTATGCTCTTTATTGTTGTAGTTTTTTTCTTTTTCCCATGTAAACAATCTATTTAATATTTTTAATTTATTATAGTTTATCATGTTTTTTGCTAGTATTCTTTAGGATACAGATGGAGGAACTTAGCGTGTACTCAATTTACAACTCTGCTGGCTTGAACCTTAATGGTATATACATCTTTAATCAATTTCTCCAATATATATGGACCTTTCTAAAGCGAGGTGAGCTTGTGCGTGCGGCCTGTGCTATGAGTGTCACTATACTACTAAGTCTCCTTCCTGGAACTTAGACATCATAGCTCATTTAGCATCATCATAGCTCTTCTGACTAGTTTTCTGACTGATCACGTTCTGATAGGCCTCATATTGCAACTTGATTAAGGTCTTCTCCAGTTTCTCAACATAACTTTTTGGGTCAATTGCCTCAGTTGGACAGAGTACCAAATATAATAAGGAGGTAGAACGAGCTGTCTACCATACAGAAGTCAAAACGTAGAGTGGCCTGCGCTGCTGTGATGTCCAATATTGTACGCAAATAATGTAGCTCTAATGAAAGTAGCCCATTGCAAAGGCGCTGAAGCTGCGTTTTTGTGCAATATGCTGACTGTAACGGATCAGGAGGCACCTGATCCGTACATTGTTTTGGATTGGGTGGCGTTCAATCTGAACATGGCCCTGATTTAACAAGTATCAAACTTGGAAAGGTTGGAGCTGGGAAAATTTGCCATCCTGAACCTGAATCCCATCCGCAGAAAATGATTGGTTTCAATGCGGCATGGATGGTGATCCAGTTGGATGAGGAATCTTCACCAATGATGTGTTGGTTGGGGTTTGAAAGAGATTAACCAAAAGAGAGGCTTATTCCATACTAGCAGAGCACTATTTAGGGGTGGTCACCGCAGCCCTGAAGGGCAGTTGCGTCTTCTATGAGGAAAAATAAATCTTTTTGAATAAAGCATAATTTGCTCACTCAAAAAGAGAATATTAATTTTTATTTAAAATTTTAAGCGGATTGGATTGGAACTATGAGCTCAACCAGTGAGCTCAATTTGGCGTTGGCGTCATTCTTGGCCCTTTCCTGGTCCCAGACTCTGCTGTTGATGTTCAGCGTCATGGGAACAGTGGAATGAGAATACGTGGAAATTATGAGACATGGCAGTTGGGTTTGAGGATGGGCTTCTGCAGGCCTGTCCCAAGTATGGTCAGTAACATGGCTCTTACTGCCCAATTAATTTGTTGTGTATTGGCGCAAACCCACCAATTACATTAGACGCAACTCAAACACTTTTCTGTCAGCTTTGTGGGGGCCCCAAGAAGAGGTGGTGGCTCAGGAGGGGAGGAATGGTACCGCCATGTATTGATGGTGGTGATGGTGAGCTTCTCACTTACATTTGTAATAAGAGAGGCGGTTTGAGTGTGTGGTATGAGACCTATTAAAATGGAGGAATGTCAGGGAGGTCCTACAACTCCAAAAGGTCGTGCTGCTTTGCACATGGAAGCATTGGAGAAGATCCACCAAGTGGTGTCATGGATCCATTTTCAGGTGTGGTTGGCTCAAGCGATGGGTGGGGAGACCCCCTTCTCATTACAGATTGTGCAAATCATGGAGGCACAACTCCTGGAATTGGCTGGGTGGGTGCAAGAGTTGGTTGATGAGTAAGGTCGCCTTCTTTTATCCATAGATGAATGTGTTGATTGGATCAACCGGGTGGCCTGTCCATATGAGGCCAGGATGAAGAGTGGTTGGCTTTGTTGATGGCATGTCAGGGCTGAGGATCAATGGAATAATATGGGCAGATATTCCGACCATTGGTGATAGCAGTGAGAGTCTCAGATTCACAATCATAGCAAATGTTCAGACAAGGGCTGCAAGCGGATATGTTAGCCACCATGGCGGCTGCTAAAGTTAAGAGTTTTTTGCCAGAGGAAATTGCATTGGCGGTGCAGGTGGAGAAACAATTGGCTTTGGTGTATAACCGTTGAGAAGATTTGATGTCCCCAGGAAGGGTCCAGTCACCCGTTGTGGCCAGCAGAGGATGAGGAGGTTGGTAGGGATCTCCCCAGAACTTCGGGAATATCCATGGAGGATCCACCAGGGAAACGATGAGGAGTAAGGAAGAACAGACCAGAGACCTGGGAAGAGTTATAGTCCCAGACCTACCTTACCTGCAAATTTGCAATCTGAGAATGCTTCAAACATAAAATCTACTTCTTTACTTTATCTCAGGCTATATATTCTGGTGGAGTTATACTCACATGGTCAGACAGAGAAGGTGCTGGCCCTGGCGGATACAGGGGCCAAGGAAAATTATGTGGAGTTTGCCTTAGCGGAACATTTGAAGCTGGAAAGGAGAAGGGGTCCTGAGGTAGTGTTCGCTGATGTGTCAAGAAGAGCCCCATTGTGGTGTTTGATGCCCCTGATTGTCATTTGGCAGAACCCATTTTGGTTGAAGGAGGGTTTCTGTGCAATCAGGAATCTAGCCCATTCTGTGGTACTGGAGATGTGATGGTGTCATCAGTTCCAGACATAGATTGTTTTGCTGCATAAGAGGATTACCTTGACGCCGCAGATTGGGCCTTGTATGACGTGAAAGATGGAGGTTGGGGGCAGCGCCCCGAGTGGATGCAGGAGCTTAGGGGGGATGCAGGAGGTAGAGTTACCAGCTGAGTATAGCGACTTTGTTGATGTATTTGGTCCCTTCAGAAGCTCGCCTTTTTCCCCTATAGGCTCTTTCACATTTTAACTCCAGTTCAAGGAGGGGATGGAGCTTCCCAGGGGATGCCCAGTCTATGTCTTAATGAATGTGCCAGGAAAGCATTGGAGGGCCATATGGAATCAATTTTGGACAAAGGTTTAATCAAGCCCTCCATGTCTTCAGTGGTGTCTCCTGTATTGCTGGTGCTGAAAGCTAGTGGTAAATTACGTCCATGTGTGGATTTCTGACGTTTAAACATGGTCACAGAGCCTGATCCATATCTGATGCCCTTATTGGAGATACTCTTAATGGTTACCAGATGCACAGTGTTTACAAAGCTTGATCTCACAGACATGTTTAATCAGATACTGGTGAGTCTGGAGCAATCAATACACATCGTTCAAGAGCCACCTAGGGGTGTACCAATATTGTGTAATGCCATTCAGGATGAGGAATGCCTGGCGGTGTTCCAGCAGATGATTGACCTTGTCCTTGGAGGAATGATTGGTCGATGCTGCACTGCTTAAATGGACAATATCTTGGTTTTCTCGCAGTCCCAGGAGGAGCATGTATGAGATGTCCAGGAAGTTTTGGGGCGATTGGCCATATGGGTTTAAGGTTGAAGCCCTCCAAGTGCAGATTCAACAGAAGCTTGGTAACATTCCTTGGCAATGTCTTATTCTGGAACGGATTGAGAGTGTGCCCAGATAAGTTACAGGTGGTGCGGGCATGGAAAACCCTTGGATCAGATGGGGGTGCAAAGCTTTTTTTGGGAACATTGACTTCCTTCATCATTTCGTGAAGAATCTTTCCCAGATGGCCTTACCACTAACGCATTTAACCCAGGACATCCCATTCATATGGGGAATGGAAGAAGCACGGGCATTAGAGTTACTGAAGGGTGAGTTATTTACTGCACCTGTACTGGCCCATCTGGACCCCAGGAAACCATTTGTGGTCAAAATGGATGCTTCGAATTATGCTATAGGGGCAGTACTTCTTCAGGAAGGGGAAGATGGGTTGGAACACCCCATGTGTTACTTCAGCTGTAAATTGCTCCTCGTGGAAATAAACTACCCAATTTTATGATAAGGAACTGTTGGTGGTGATGGCAGCCTTGTGAGAATGGCAACATCACCTGCTCTATGCCTGACATCATTTCGTTATCTAGACAGATCACAAAGCTTTGGAGTACTATTGTGAACCCAGATAGATGAACCAGCGGCAGGATAGATGGCATGTGGAGCTGGCCCATTATGATTTCTAGGTGGAGTACAGGCCAGGAGCCTCAAATGTCCTGGTAGATTGGTTGAGTTGAGATGGGGCTTTTGTGTATGAGAAGGAGGAATTGTAGGAGTTTAACATGGCTATGATGTTCTGACTGGACCAATTTGCAATGTTGGAGGATAGGGGAAGTGTGTTGGGGGAGGAAGTTCGCAGGAAGCAGAGGAGCATGGAATTCACCTGGAGACTGAAAGCCAAGATGACGGAGGGTCAGATGCACAGGTACCATGCAGATTTCATGAAGAGGGTTGGGGTGCTATACCACAATTTGCACATATTGGTGCCCAACCCATCATTACAATGGGAGGTAATCCAGGCTTCTCATGATCATCCACTGGCAGGTCACCCAGGAGTGAAGAAGATGGTGGAATTTGTGCAGCGGGAGTATACATGGCTGGGTCTTCATAAGGATATCCAGAAGTACATGCGGGAGTGTTTGGTATGCACAAAGTCAAAGCCATCAAGAAAACCGCCATTGGGTAAGTTGAATCCGCTGCTGATACCATGAGCCCCTTGGAGCTCAATTAGTGTCAATATCATAGTGGGACTCCCAAATGTGCAGGGGGAAGGACGCGGTTATGGTGGTCATAGATAGACTTACCAAATAAGGTGAGTTCTTCCTGTGTACCAGGAGCTTTTTAGTGAAGGATGCGGTGAGGATTTTCATTAAAGAGGTGTTATCCCAACGTGGATTACCTGAGGAGATCATTTTGGACAAGGTGCTACAATTTGTTTTGAGATCCTGGTCAAGTTTACTGGAAAATTTGGAAATCAGGACTGGCTGGTCCTTGGCATACCATCTGCAATCTGATATACAAACGGAGAGGGTTGTGGGATCCACCAACATATGCCACAAATTTTTTGTTAAAGTGAGTAATTTACTTTTTAAATAAAAGTAGTAAATAACGCTTTGTAAAAGTTTTTTGATGTTTTTTTATTGTTTATGCGGGGCCAAACCAAAAAAAGTACTTTCCTCAATATTAGTATTTCCTATTTAAACTAGTTCAAATTTTGAGACCATGGGTTTTTGAGGCTAAAGTATATAAAATTGAGTCAGCCAAATTAGGGAATATAGGTTTTTGGCCTATCAGATCGAAGATAAAATTTTTGAGGCAAAACTGACCCATGTGGTAACGATTTACTGAATTGTATCCAATCACCAGCAAGTAAAATCTTCTCACCTCAGTGGTGGTCAGACTCATGTGGTAATGATTGGTTAATTTTTACCCTATCATCATCAAATAAAATCTTCGCACCTCAGAGGTGGTCAGATTTGTGTGGTAATGAACACCTCAAATTCAGCTGAGAAGTCAGAAAATTCCTATTATCATTTCTTACCTTATTACATCAATTTAAGTTATAATCCATATTTTTCTGATAGTTAGGATTCCATTGAGAATCCGCCAAGGTCTTTTCGCCATTAGTACTCATATTGTTGATAGCAACTATATTATTTGAAGATTGGGCAGAAGATGGGCCAATCATGGTAGCATATTTGGGAGCACTCATACCTCCAACATTCTTTCTCCTAAGTCAGAAGGTGAATGTCCGACAAGGGTGAATCAGATACTCAGGCAGTATCTCCAGTGTTATATGTCTGATTGACAAGATGACCGGGTTTCGTGGGTTCAGATGGCCCAGTTCACATACAACAATCATTCCTAGTTCTCAACAGGAATGTCGCCATTTTTCTCAAATCATGGACTCAACCCCATATTGAATGGGGGATCCACGGGCAGAGTATTTCAGGGGGCATATGAGATGTTGGCTCCATGTCAGATATCATGAAGAAGTTACAGGGAAACTTGGAGCAGGCGGTATCTTGGCAGAAGTGACAGGCAGACAAACAAAGGGCGCTGGATCCGACGTTTGAGACTGGGGACTGGGTATTGGTGGCGGCTAAGAACTATGCTGTCCCAGTCAAGAGTTGAAAGTTGGGTCCAAAGTTTTTGGGCCCATACCAGATCATCTGAGCCATTAATCGGGTTGTCTTTGAGTTGAGTTTTCCAGTAGGTTCCAGAGCCCATCCGGTGATTCATGATTACCAGCTACAGGCATTCAGAGGAATGGGTCCAGAGCATCCAGGACCGCTAAACCCTATAGAAGGGAGGTGCCAAAATATGAGGTGGAACAGATACTGGATGCCAAATGGGTGAGAGGCCAGCAGCAACTGCTAGTGAAGTGGAAGGGCTATCTGGTAGAGGAGGCGATGTGGCAGATGAAGGAGGACTGTGCACGGTGCCTGGAGAAGGTCCAGAAATTTTGTTCTTTACAGGGAGTGATGTAACGGATCAGGAGGCACCTGATCCGTACATTGTTTTGGTTTGAGTGGCATCTGATCCAAACGTGGCCCTGATTCAATGAGTATTGAACTTGGGAAGGTCGGAGCTGGGAAAATTCGCAATCCCAAACCTGAATCACATCTGCGGAATGATGACAGGCTTACACGTGGCATGGATGGTGATCTGGTGGGATGGGGAATCTTCATTAATGATGTGTTGGTCAGGGTTTGAAAAGAGCTTAACTAAAAGAGAGGCTTATTCCATACTAGCAGAGCACTATTTAGGGGAGGTCACCGCAGCCCTGAAGGGCAGTTACATCTTCTATGAGGAAAAACGGAAATTGAAAAAAGAATAATTTGCTCGCTCAAAAGTAAAATATCAATTTTTATTCAAAATTATAAGCAGATCATATTGGAACTATGAGCTCAACCAGTGAGCTTGGTGTGGCATTGGCGTCATTCTCAGCCCTTTCCTGGTCCCTGACTCTGCTGTTGATGTGCAGCGTCGTGGGAACAATGGTACAAGAATACGTGGCAATGATGAGACATGGCAGTTGGGGTTGGGGATGAGCTTCTGCAGGCCTGTCCCTATTATGGTCATTAACATGGTTCTTACTGCCCAATCTGTTCATTGCATATTGGCATGAACCCGCCCGTTAACTGACTAAAGTTACAGCTCACTCGTTCTACCATACCATTAGTCTCAGAATGGTACAGTGTGGACATCACTCCCTTAATGGACATCAACTCGTTCACCCGTTGCACCATCTTGTCAGTAAATATGTGCTGTTATCCCTCAAGATCTTCTGGGGCCATCCATGTTTATTAATAGTACAGTCCATAATAAATTTGGCAGTAGTCAAAGCCTCACCGTCTTGATTGCTTTGGCTTCCACCCATTTCATCAGATGATCAATAGCAATAAATATATTTTTGTTGTCACCATCTAGTACTAAAAATATATGTTTGTTGTCTAGGCTACTCACAGGCAAAGGCTTGACTACATCAATTGACACGGTATGCCAGGACAGTCAAAATTAAACAATTAATATTTCACATCCTACTTCATAGGGTTGTGATTTGGAATAAGTGATATTTATCAAGTACATCTTAGATATCAAACCGCATAGAATCACATTAGTAACTAGTTTAAATTAATTCTAGTGTTTTAGTCAGTCCTCCGTGCCTGGCAGCCTTTGTAGTGAGATTAATAAACTCCATGTGGTCTGAAGGTTTTTAGGAAAATTCATCACTGCCCCTCAGGCTTTAGCTTGTATAAAACTCCATTTTGATATTCAGTGTCAGTTAATGCTTTTTTGATTGCCTTTTGTACTTCAGGCAGCTCATCCTCATATTTTTTAGTAATCATCTTTTCATGAAGCACATCATCCAAACTTCTCAGGACGGCTACAATAGGAAATTGTGATAGTCCATCTACGTTTTGATGGGCCGCTCCAGCTCTATGAATAATTTCATAGTCGTACGCCTGTAATTTCAGAGCCCAGTGGGCTAACCATCCCGCAGGCTCCTTGAGATTGTGGAGCCATCATATTGAGATGTGATCTGTCACTACTTGAGACTTGGTGCCATGGTTTTACACCCAGAATTATTTACAAGCGTAGATGAATATCAAACACACTCTAATTCGCCATATAAATACACGCATGCTTATTCAGCGTCCTACTGCAATTAGCGACCAGATGGTCATCGCCATCATCCTCAACCTGGGATAGCACACCCCCAATCGCAGTCAATAAGGCGTCAGTTTGTATGATAAAAAGCCTGCTGAAATATGGATATTGGAGGACAGGCGCCGAGCTAATTGTGGTTTTTAAAGCCTCAAAGGCTTGCTGGCACTCATTTGCTTAGCAAAAACAAACTCCTCCTTGTAGTAAATGGAATAAGGTCTCAGCAATTTTTGCTAACCCTTCTACAAATCTTTGATAGTATCCTATCATGCCTAAGAATACTTAAAAATCCCTTATACTCATAGAGGCTTGCATATTTTTAATCATCTCTACTTTTTGAGGATAAAGCTTCAAGCCCATGGAATCAATGAAGAACCTGAGGAATTCCAAGTGTTCTTTCAAAATTGGCATTTTCTAGGTTTTATCTTCAGATTGGATTTCAATAGACGTTTAAACACTTGTTCAAGGTGCTTCAGATGTTTGTAAAACATCCACGAAAAGACATTGATAACATCCAGGTACATCAGTACGCAGGAAATTTAAGGCCCCTTAAAATTGTAATTATTGCACGCTGAAAGGTCGCCAGAACTTTGTCAGCCCCTGTGGCATGCACGTTGGTTGAAACAGCCCTTGTGCAGCAATCATTACGCACTTCTCCTGCTCCTCTTGAGGCAGTTTAATTTGCCAGTATCCAGAGATAAGGTACATTGTGGTAAAATACTTCACCCCTCCCAGATGGTCCAAAGCATCGTCAATTATGAGTAATGGATATGAAAACTTTTTTCAATGGCATTGAGGTGACAATAATTAAATAAAACTTGATTGCTGCCATCTTTTTCTTCGCAAAAAATAACTGGGCTGGCCTATAAGGTCTTTAAGGGCACAATCCTTCAACTTTTCAGCAATTTGTTTATCTCTTTTTCCAACTACTTTGTCACTAGCCAGGAGGCACAAGATTGACCTCATTCTAATAGGCACATGGTCTCCAGAGTTTATGAAATGCTGCACTCCTTTTGCACAGCCTAAATATTGGTCATCTTTGAAAAAAAATATGGAGTATCGTTCATAAACCTCCAGTGCTTCATCTTTCTGTTGTTATGTTTGAATTTATTGCGAGGAAGGCCAACCAGGGGACGGACACTTCCAAATGTCAACCTGAAAGAAATGAAACTTAGTAACAGGGAAGGCACCCCAGAGAAGCGATGCTATCTCTTGTTGCCAGAGGGAACGCCACTATGGGGAGGGGAGGGGAACGTGTGAAGGGGCCGTAGCCACAATTGAACACATGTAAAGGAAATGGTATGATTTGATGAACCAAACTGAGAACCAGGAGGAGACCAGCTGTTGGCGACGCGGTGGGAGTTACCCAAACATCCACGCCTGAAAGTGGTCCACCAAATGGGACCAGAATCTGTGGACAGCTTCTGTGAGGGTGGGGGTGGAGCCTGTGATGGCATCCAAGACAATCGTGTGGATAGTCCACATGGCGATTGCGACCATCAGAGCATAGAGGGAGGGTGGAAGGGAGGATACCATGGATATAGCAAACATATCTCTTGACAGACTGAAGGGATGTGTTTGATCCTGGCCAAGCAGACGTTGAACTTCGCGCCATATCACTTTAGAGGTAGGGCACTTCTCCAGGCGGTGGAACAGCGTTCCATACTGGCCACACATGACGCAGGATGAGTGTAAAGCGTTAAAGCGCTCGGCCATACAGTACACCCGCCTCAGGCAGCGCCACACATGTGAACGGATTTGAGGCTGCAACAGAGGGTGGTGTGCATATTTCCAAATAGTCTTCTGGGTATCAATGGAATAAGGGCTGTCCATCATGTCCAGGTAGTCCACCCTGGATAAGACATGGGGCCGTGTGGGGATCAAGCCATCTTGAATGGGTAGCCCCTGTACCTCCTGTGTGAACTGAGGAGAGGGGCGGCCTCTCTGTGCTGTGTGTCCAATATTATGAATTCTCCACTCAGCGCTACGCATGGAGAGAAGGATTCGTTTGTAGTAAGTTTTAGTATCGTGAGGACCTGTGGCCAATGGGTGGGAAGCTATATATTTCATCAAGGAGTGAGGGCTTGATGGATTATTAAGGCCCAGGGCGCGGGAGAAGTTGGAGCGGGCCGCGCAGGACCAGTGTTGGGAGGGGAGCGTAGGGGTGGTGACGTCCGTAATCCAGGTGCCCAGGATCTTGGCAGCATGGGCTTTAAAGTCGAGCAGGCCCATGCCACCATGATGAAAAGGGCCAAACATGACCTCAAGCCGCACTGGTGGTGGGCGGCCTGACCAAAGCCAACCTTGTAGCAAAGCATACAGGGATTTGAAGAAGCTTGGGGAGAAGGCGATGGTGTGGGCTCTGAACCAGACTTTGGAGAGAAGCATAGAGTTGGCTAAAACAACCCTGCCAGTAAGGGAAGTAGGGTGGGCTCTGAGGGAGGCGATGCGCTTCGTCACGTTGTCTAGAATATGACTTTCCATTACTGCTGAGGCATACCCGCCTGCATCCACTCACACGCCCAGATGGCGGACAGGCCCTATGGTATGGCATGGTACAAAGGGAAGCACAAGTGGGGCGGTGTGGGGTGATCAGGGAAGGCGAGCACGTGTGCAAGTAGATGGGCTGGTCTGGGCACTGGTTGCTGGGGCCCAGCGGGTTTAATACTAACCAAGGAGGATGATTTCAGTTTTGGAAGCGTTCAGTGCAGCATTACTTACCCAGGAATATTCCTGGATGAGAGCTTCGAGCGCGTGCATCTTTATTATTGGACACCCCAACCACACAGTCATCTGCGAACGCCATCATCTTGACTGGGGCTTGGCCTGGTACATGGACCCCAGTGAGGTGGGCTTTCACGTTTCAAAGTAGTGGGTCAAGGCTGAAATTGTATAAGAGTGGGCTAAGGGGGTCCCCTTGTCACAAGCCCCTTAGAGGGCAGACTACTTCCATTAGGAAGCCAGGGCCACGCACTGCCATTGTTGCAGATTCCATGAGCAGCATTACCCAGTTGATGAAGCGAGGGGGCAAGCGGAATTGATGGAGGCAGGCCCTGAGGTATTCCCAGTTTACTCTATCATAGGCCTTCTGTTGGTCCAAAAATACAAGTGCCCCAGAGGCTGTGGACTGGCATGCATTAGCCACAGAGTGCATGTTGTCCCAAATCGACCTTCTGGGTATGAAACCAGACTGTTCTGGGGAGATGGTGGCAGATGCTACAATCCCTAAACGGTTAGCCATGATTTTAGTTAAAATTTTTGTATCTGTGTTAGTTAAAGAAATGGGGCGCCAGTTGGCTAGGTCTAGCTTATCCCCTTTCTTGAAGAGTGTGATGGTGAAGGCCTCTTGCCCTCCTGGTAGAAGGCGCGTATCCAGAAGGCTCTGGTTAAGGGAGGCAAGCAGCAGGTGGGATATATATTTGAAGTACTTTTTATAGAATTCATATGGAATGCCATCTGGGCCTGGGCATTTCCAATTTGGTGCACCACGGATGGCTGACAAGAGTTCATTTGGAGTAATTAAACTCAGTAATTCTGGGTATTGGGAAATGGTGCAGATGTGAGTGCTGTTGAGAAATTTTGCCACTTCAGCTGGCTGAATTGGATTGGATCGGTACAACTCAGAGTAATACTTTTGTATTTTGATTGCCACTTTGGCTGGCATATCCACGACGGAATCATCCAATCTCCACACCTGTGTTCAGGTCACGTTCTGGCACGATGAAAAGAAATTTTTTAAAAAATATGTGGTGCACGTGTTGCCCTCTGTAATGTGTTTGGCCCTGTACTGAACACAAACCCAATGTTTATGTTGCCTTTTGAGAACGTTGAGGTGGGTGGCTGCTTCTGACCACTTCCAGCCCCAAGCAGGGCTGTAGCCTGTGGCTGGGATGTTAGATTCCAGGTGTGCCAACTCTGCCAGAGCGAGCGAGATGACAGCTGATGAAGCTCATGAGCGTTGGGAGGAGAGGTGGCGAGTGTGGCGGATGGTATCCTCTTTGAAGGCTGACCATGTGGAAATTGGGTCCGCGCAAAACGATGTAATAAACTCTTTTACCAAAGTTGCTGATTCCACCCAAGTGGAAAATACTGGCGATGCAAATTTGGGTGGGCGGAGTTTGCACTAATGCGGGGCCTTAGCCACTGTGACAGGTAAGTGGTAGGTTATTGAGACCAGCTGGTGGTCAGAGAATTTGATTTTTGTTGTTTGGAAGTGGAAAATGTGAGATCAAAATTTCGCTGGCATGAGGATAAGATCAATGCAGGTCATGGACCTTAATTGGCCGTTGTGGACGTGGGGGCGCATCATGTTTTTGAGCAGCGGGGCTTGCCATGGCAGCGCGTCTAATAACCCAAGGGTGGCCTTTAGAATGCGAAGTTCTATGTGACCCTGGGGGGCATGGGATGAGGAAGGCCAACGGTCTGTGGGTGAGTCTAGCCAACAGTTCATGTTGACAACTACAAAAGGGTCAGGGGTAACAGAAGGGATTTGACTGATGAGAAAATTCCTGACGCTCACATGCACAGGTTGGGGCATAAATGTTGACAATAGCGTGCACCACGTCAGCCCACGAGAATGTAACAACAAGGACTCAGCCATTGAGGAAGGATTCCTTTAATAAAAATTCAAAAAAATTGTTTTTCCAAACTAGCACCCCACAGTGCTCTGCACCAGAAGGATAGGGAAGGGAGGAGCATGGTTTTCCAAGCGTCCTTGGAACCTTGCAGACAGTGGGACTCCTGGATGGCCAGGATGTCCACGGGTAAATTTTTTTTTTGTAAAAAACTCAGTTTCCTAGCCCAGGATGGCGAGGCCTTGAGTCTGGCGATATTCAATGTCACTAAAGTGAAAGCTTCCCCCATCGCACCTTAGGTGTGAGGGGGTGGGCACCCAGGCCCATCAGCCTCCTATAGATCCCCATGGGCCTTCACAGCAGCGTGGGTGTTTGCAGCAATAATATCGGTAGTTTTGTTAATTTTAGCAGAGAGGTTCGCGTTGGCTTTTGCCTTCGCTTTTTGTTTCCCTGGCATTAAACGAATTTTTTGTGGTGCGGATGAGTTTGGTGCACCAACGTTTGGGTCAAAATTTTTTTATCAGGTAGGTTGGAAACCAAGTCAGTTTCAATTGGGGCTTGGTTGCAAAGATCAGTGATATCAAGTCACCCATCAGATCCTCAGATTGGGTGGCCCAATCAGCATGGGCTTCTCAATCTGATTGGTTGAGTGGTTCCTGAGTTGCTTCTGCCGCGAAGGTTTTGTTGTCCTCCTGGAGTTGGGAATGTGGGATAGTGGAGACGATTTTGGCCACTTCCTTGGCCGCGGCCCTGTGGGCCTATTTGGCCTTCTTTCACTCTTGAGGGTGATAGGCTTTACTAGTAGGTAGCAGCCTTGTGCTCCCCACAGGAAAGCCTCTTTGGTGCTGGTGGTTGGTTTGTAGTGCGCCTCTCCGCTGGCCATGGCCGCTGAGGGGTGCTCTTGGAATGTGATGCCCTCCTTGGTGGGGCATGCATGTGCCTTGTGGCCAAACGTGTCACAGTGGGTGCAGATGGGGGGTGCGCTGTCTATGGTTACCCTGAAAGGGTGGGTGGTATGCCCTTCAATATTAATATATTTGGAGTGTGGGATTTGGGTTAGGTCCTTCGCGATCTCCTTGGTTGGAGTCAAAACTGCAATGGCTTTGCTGGTGCACAGGTGTGGCATCAGCATAAATCGTTGCATCTCAAAAGATTGTATTTCGCCATATATGGTGAGACCATCTTTCAGGTGCTGCTCCAGAATGGCACGCTTGACTGTAGTGGGCAAAAAGTCAAACATGAGGAAAATTTGGTTGGATTTTGTCCATCTGGTGCGCTTGGTTTTGACAACCCATTGCCCTTCAGGGAGGTCATTCGCTATGCGCACCACAGCAGCTTTGTCTGCTGCCTCCTTGCTTTCGAAATTGAGGTCCAGCCAAACATGTGACATGGAGTGAGGTGCGATGTACACCGCAGTTGGGAAAAAAGTGTGCACATCCCCACAAAATTTTCCCATAAAGCTGTTTGTTGGATATCCAGAAACACCTGGACTCCATATTCCACCGCAGAGAGTGGTTGAGAGTGCGGCGTGTTGTGCTGGTAACATCGCGCCTGCCAAGTGAGGATTTCTGGGGAAATAGTGACCGCTAGTTTTTATTTTTTTCTATGTTGCTGGTTTCTCCGGGGCGTTTCTGAACGTTGGAGGTCATGGGCTTACCACCTGTTCCTCTTGCCTTACTTGCCCAACAGCTCCCTAACATGGGCGCAGACTAATCTCCTCTGTGAGATTATTAAACTAGGTTCAGACTTGAATTGAATAAGTTGCAAAAGTGATTGCAACAAGAGAGAAAAGTTTTTTCTGTTGTTATGTTAATCCATTAAACAATTCTCAGTGATTTACTGTATCTGCCCCAAGACCTCAGTCAATAAACCAAATTCAGATAAATTGCTAAATTTGACAGCAGATTTTAACTTGTCACTCAGAATAAGATGCACAAATGCAACTACTTGATACTTCTAGACCTTAATAATTTTGGCTGGTCACATTTGCTAATATACATCAATTTCCCTGTGCCCTGTTATAGGTATTCCAGGCGCTACACTAGGTTACATCCAAGAATGATTTTAAGGGGGTACAACCTCCCCGTATAGTCCTTCTGGAATATCCAGCGTAGTCCAGTCCTCCTAACCAGTTAATGGCCTGGAGCTATTGTTGCATCCTTGTTCACCCATAAAGGTATTACTCTATTTTCATTTATGGCAGTTGGCATGGGGCGGCTTTAATTACCTCGCTGAATATATCCTACTGTTATTATCCCAACAGCATAATAAATATTAACAAAGTTTTTTGACAGCTAGTGGGCTTCATATTGCCATGAGAGTAATAAATCGAAAGTGATTGGCACAATATTATCAAGATGTTTTCTTTAAAATTGCATGGGATCCTATAGGTCCTTAGAAAACTAGTTAAAAATTAATATGTCATAATTGGCGTTGGAATGTACTATTATGGGTGCAGCTACTACCAAAGCTTAAAATTTTAGTGGCTGGGCACTGTAAGCTCCTTCAATCTTAGTGCTGTTGAAGCCTGCAGTCCCACATTTACAACTGTGGTCAAAGTACGGAGCAATTTTCAACTACTTTACCAGCTTTGCGGAGACAATGTTTAAAGGTGCTTTACTATCAACATTAGTTTCAACTTTGATCTTGTTGAACAGAATATCCACTAAAAAGTGCACTCAGAGTAATAAATATAAATAGAGTTTACTAAGTGAATATGTGAAGAATCCAAAAAGGTAAGAGTGGGCTTCAGAGTATTTTTGATACTAGGACATTCATTAATGAATGTGTCAATTGGCATAGCTATATTCACCCCTATCAAGCTTGGGGGTATTTGCTGCATTGCTTGGCCCCTCAGCCAGAATAGTCTCATGTATTTGTTGCACATATGGTTTAGTGACTACTTCAGAGGCTTCAGGTATGACAACATTACTATAAGAGTAAGTTACCACATGTATGTTCATAGATTCTTCATTTGGTGCTAAAATAGAATTTGGTTTTCTGGTAATTGAGGCCGCATGGCCTGCGTTCACTTGTCAGTCAGGTGATACTGGTGTTTTGGCACAATAGAGCGTCCTACATATATTTTACTTGTTCTTTTCCCTCCTCCTGCAAGTTATCTGAAAAGACTACATTGACATTACGTTGTCAGCATCTGGAAGCAAAGTGCCCCTTACAATTGCAGTTGTAGCAAGCAACCTCATTTAATGGGCATGGAGCTCTTTTATTTTTGGTTTGCTCAGTTTTTACAGGAAGATTACTGTCATTCTTCTTATTGGTTTTTAAGGGGTTTCCAGCAGAGGCAGCAGGTCCTGATCTGTACCAAGTATTAGGAGGGCCATAATTTTGTGAATATCTGCGAAGATAATCAACCAATTTGGAAATCGCAAGGTTTTGCACAAAAGCAGGCGATAAAGTGTTTGACAAATTTAGGCAAAGTTGTACTGCATGTTGTAATGCAATCTTAGCATCAAAATTGACCATAGCCTTTGCGCCTAGGTGGACTTGAGCCTACAATAGAATTAATCCACAAAGTTATCAATTGCTTCATCTTTCTTAAAACGAATGTTTATGAACTTGGATTTTATAGTTGACATTCGTTCTGGATCTACAAATTCACAAAGCACGGTCTCTTTGACTTTAATATAGGTTGGGTTTTTGTCCTTGTGAGGCATAATTAGTTCAATGCTCCACTCATCTAAACAGTTGATCATAGTGGCCTCTTTGTTGCGGTCACTGACCCATAAATGGCCACTTCAAAGCATTTGACAAATGTGGTTACACTTCTGTTCTTGTCCAAAGCAGGAAAGTTTGATGGGTAATAATTATTGTTTTCCCGCTAATAGTTATCACAGTTACTTCTTTGCTGACTTGATCCAGGCGTAATAGGGCGCTGAGGCACTGTACCACAGTTTGAGGGATTGAGATTGGCCAAAGCAACCATATTTATAGGCACTTGTCAATGTGACCTAGCACCCAGATCAGTAGCTACTTCTAAAGCTTCGTTTTCATAATATTCAAAAGTATTTCCAGTCAAATGGTTCATGGCATACTGGCAACGCCCATCATCAAAAACTCAGATTCAATCGTTGATTTCATTTTCCCAATTAATACAGTTTCAAACTTTTAACTCTAATTTCGCAATATTCTCATCCAAGCTAGTAGTTTGTAGTTGCAGGACATAAATCACTTGGTCCTTTTTCTTATTTGCCTTCTAGCAATGGTTTACTTCTCCATGGAAAATATTGTTCAACTCATTAATAGAGGTAATATCCTAATTAAGATTATTGATCTGTCAATTTAGACAATCAACGGAGTACTATATTTTTCTATTCTCCACCCATTGACCTTTAATATTTGTGCAACAGTAGTTGATTTTCTTGGTGTAATCATCCTTCATCTGCAAAATTTGGGCAATCAGTTATTGATACTATTTACAAAACATATTGTTATGGTTTAATTGCGCCTCTTGGTTTTTGTGGTTAAGCCTCATGAACTCTAAAGCATTAATGGAAGTCTGAGTGATATTTCTAACCCAAGATTTGGTAACTCTCTCTCTTCCAAGGAGTTGTCAAAGTTGAAAAGCAATCTGTTTTTTAGTTCTAGTGCTAATTCTTCTACCCAATCATTAGCCCAAGTGGCTAGATTATAATTCGCCTTCAAACTAGAATGGACCTCAGTGAAGTTGGCTTCTAATTGCTCATACAAGATTTAGCCTGCCTGGCTGAGTTGCATGAGAATTTTAACAACTCAGTAATGGCTGCGTGATGGTGGGAAGTTATCATCTGAGAATTTCTTGAGTTGGGGTGTACAAATTCAATTAAGTATTAGGTTAATATTTTTTATCTCAATTATGTGATTCAGATTGAGTCACTTAATCGATGATGAGCTAGATATCTCAACCACACGCATCTTTCTATCGTTGGCAATAAAAAGGATTGCTACTCTTATCTTCAGGCCCTTGTCCCATTTGATACCCTCTTAACAACTGAGTTCAAGACGTTATAGATCTTAAGGTTAAATAGTCTTGTCAGGGTAGGTAATAATGGGTACATCATTCCAATTAATCTGGGACACAGTCATTTCAGTATTTCCATTGGTCCTGGTCTAGTTCTGAAAAATTGATTAGGGTTGCTACCCTGTTCAACGTGGTCACCATCTGTGGTACCAGCCATGAGCACAATTGTTTAAGTTTTAACCTACTTCAATTAGCTGGTTCTTCTTCTGAGAAAAAGTCAGAGTTTCAAATGCATATTTAATGGAGACAAAAGACCAGAAGGTGACAATAGTCAAGATATAAACTCCTTGGAAGTGACACGTTTAAGCTGTATTCCTCTGTCATTACTTGGAAAATGGCTTGCTGCTCTGATCCTTATGATCCCAACTAATTCTTCAACTTGATACAACAAAAAAGTATTAAATACAAAAATGTTGTATATTAAACTATTAACTTGTAGCGATAAAAGATTATGTTTTATTTGTATGAGCTTGGAGATGATTTATAGGAGTTTATGGTAACCACATCTCACCCATGACGCCTCATTTCTCATTGGCACTTAGCCAGTGGAACACAATATATACGTCTGAGGGTCTACAATCTATGAGAATTTGGGGTAATTCCACACGGCCTCAAGGTTGGTGCCAAACTGACAGTTATCTCAAGATAGCATTTCCTCTGACACGTATGAAAATAGCTAAACCATCGCTTCTCTCAAGCAATTGGTAGCATATACCAAGGAGATTCATAACCTTTATTAGTGATTAATTTGATAATAAACTCAACCAACGTTAAAAACTAATTTTGACATAGACCAACAAAGCTGACAACCCTGGGTCATTAAGTCAACTATTATTAAGTCCAACTTGACTAAAAAGCCCCTGGGCCCATAATATATAGTTGAATATATTAAATGTAATTGCTAGGCCGCGGATCCCAAGCTTTGCATATAATTAGGATTATCTGATCAATAATCACTGATATCTTTGATATAATCCATAATAAATTAGGCATAAGATATTATTATGTCCCTATAAAATTACTTGACGATTAGGTCTGGTAAACTACTCAACAGCCTTCTCTAGATCTTGGCGTAAGGGGGAAAACAGATGGAGAAAATACTATGTATGCAGTTTACTACAGTGCCCTAAACGACCTCTACAATTGAGTATTTATTGCCCCACTTTTAAATGACTTTGTAAGGACCTGATCAGTTGGTGCCTAATTAGTTGTCATGCCTCCAGGATGATGATGGTAGAAAAGGACTAGGTCACCCGGTTGGAAAGTGTTCAGGGGTCATGCTTATTATCAAATTGATTAGTTTCTCTACTAATTGTAGTGGATAAGTTCTCAGAAGCCAGGGCTTATAGTTAGATAATTTCATTGTCAATACTTCGCATAGTGACTTCAGGGGGCTTTGGAAAAGTCTTGGTCAAGCATAGCCTGCACTTTAGAAGGTAGCTAGGGATTTATTCCGTACAACGCTTAGAAGGGCAACCTCTTAGTTATTCAATAATAGCTGATCCTATAGGCCAGAATTGCATTAGGGAAATATTGGGGCTAATGAAGAGAGTCAGTCATAGCCATTTTACAGAGGGTTGCAGTTAGAGTACCATTTGCCCGCTCTACCATTCCATTGGTTGCAGGAAGATAGGGGTAGAGAATGCCTATGTGGTTCCCATCAGTTTGGCTAAATCATTCACCAGCCTCAATTGGAAGATTTGCCCATAAACAGAAAAAATGATGTTAGGGCACCCATGTTGGACGATAATCCAATTATACAAAAATGTTGCAGTAGCTTTTGCAAAAGCTAAGGGTAGAGATACTGCTTCAATCCACTTAGTTAAATGATACATGGCTAGAAGGATGAGCTGATGACCACGAGAGGCTCAAGGGAGAGGTCCCAAAGCATCAATGCTAATAGTACGGAAGGGTTCTTAGGGTGTAACCACTGGATGTTGATATCAGGGATTAGGTCTGGCTTGACTTTTGCATACCAGGCAGAACTCTAATAAGTCCTGGATTGAAACAAACATTGCTTCCAAATAACATTGAGTCTTAAGCCACTGGTAAGTTTCTAAATTCCCCTGTGGCTGACTTGCCAATGTCCCTCCAATATGACATCAGTTCGAGCTGAAGGTCAAACACATGGCACTCACTTTTTGGACACAAGTTTGTACAATTGGCCGTTCTTGACTTGAAGGTTTGCCAATTTTTTCGCTATTTCCTTTTAAAGGGTTGGGAAAACGTCCTTCCATAAACGTAATTATGTTAGGAGATCATAGAGTCGATCCTCTTCAGGGTCAGTTTAAGTTGATATAGGAAATTGGAATAGGCAATATGCATTTTGGTGTATGAACCCTGATCGATGGATAATATAAAGTCATAGTTTTGAAGTTTAACGCCCATTGGGCTGTTCTCCCGTTGGGGTCCTTCATTATTCTGTAGCTATCGCAAGGAAGCATGGTTGGTAATTATAGTGAAAATTTTCCCTTTAAGTAAGGTCAGAAATTCTTAATAGCCAGTAGTACCGCTAAGCATTCACATTACACTATATTATAGATGCGTTTGGCTCTGGATAAGGTCTTAATATAGTAGGGGATAAGATGGTTCACTAAGTGCTCAACATGTTGAGATAGTATAGCTCTAATGGCTAATTGATAGCATTGGCAAAATAAGATAAAGGGTTTATCAAAATTTGGATAAATAAGTACTGGAAAATGGGAGAGAGACGCGTAGCAGGTCAAAGGCCTAATGTTTCTCTTCTTTTTGCTGAAAGGGTATCCCTTTCTTCAATAAATACACTAGAGGCTCGGAGGTGTCTGCAAAAAGGGGAATAAACTAGCAATAATTTTCTACCATCCCTAAGAAAACTTGTACGTCTCATAAGGATTTAGGGGGGGCATTTTAGAAATGTCCAATACCTTATCATCTTTGGGGATATCCCGACTTTACTTCTATACCCAAAAAATTTATCTCACTCTGAAAGAAAGAGCATTTTGACGGATTTTTTTTAATGAAAATTGCCATGACCACAGAAAGACTTAGCTGAAGTGATCTAGATGCTTGGTAAAGGTTCTCAAAAAGTGTTAATATCTTCAAGATAAACTAGCACACAAAAGCATTTTAAATCGCCTAAGAGTCCGTCCATGGCGCATTGGAAGGTAGCAGGGGCTTTACATAACCCCTGCGGCATTTAAGTAAGATTGAATAACCCTTCACATGAAATGGGAGCGCATTTTTCATTATACTCAAGTGACAAATCAGCTTGCCAGTACCCACTGGCAAGATCCATAGCTTAAAAATAGTGGAATTCTGACATCAAGCGTAAGTAATCATCTATATGTGGCTGAGGATAGCTATATTTTCATGCGATAGAATTAAGGCGGCGCTAATCCATAACAACATGGTTGCCACCATCCTTCTTCTGAATCAGGAGTGGGGAAGTCCATGGGCTTTTAGAAGGCACTAATAAACCGACCTTCAACAGTTGCTTTAACTTCAAGGCCACTTGAGCTTCCTCCACCTTAGATTTTTGATATGGCTGGGATTTGAATGGTGGGTGAGCCTCAGTCTCGATTTGGTGAATTACCCAGAACTTTTTCCCATAGTCAGTTGGTCCTTAGGAAAAAATATCACCATACTCCTCAAAGAGGTTTTTGACATTCAGGCGTTCGTTAGGGGTAAGATTATCTCCAATCTTGCTGTTGACCAGAGCTATAGTGGGTAGGGGATCGAATCCTAAATACTGTAAAGAGCCAAAACAGCTCACATCGGCAATATTCTCAATGGGAGATAGTTTTACATAAACTATAGGGGCATGCTGATGGACTTGGAGGGTATGATTCATTAAATTTCTTAATAAGATAGAGATAGATTTTCCATAGGCGGAATCCAAAATCCCTGGGCAGGCCAACGCTTCCTTAATTGAAGGTCTAGGTGTCCACTTAGCTCTAAAATTTGATTAGGAGGGGTGAGAATATGGATCCCCAAATCCACAATAACTTGTGAGCCATAGGGTATTGTGATAGGATGTGGGGCATACAGAGGGATCCCATCTTCAACATCCACAGCCTCTGAGGGTAACTTAGTTTTCTCCACTAAGACTTGGTATTCAACTTTGCAAATGGAGGATGGGTATATGAGGAGACATGTCCATTTATTTGGGGTTTTATACTTTTAATGTGGAGTTCAAATATTAACAGGATCCAATACCCTATTAGGGACAGGTATTTTATTTGTGGTTGATGGTGCAGTTAAACTCCCGCATCAGTTGGACTTCAAAAAGCAACTCATAAGTATTATTTTCTAACGCAATGGCATAGGCAGTAATTAAAAGTTTCCCAAATTGAAGGGGTAAGGCTGAATAGGCTCCTATCACCTTAGTTGACTGATTACTGGCCATCCCATATTCAGCTTCATAAATCAAATATGGAACCATTTTTATCTTTTAGATAAGTCAGGAGGAAATAACGCTAACTGGAGAAATGATATCAGTTATCGCCAGGACATTAACCTTATGTACAACCACCTTTACTCAAACCACTAAAGATCCAAACTGGTAATTTACAACTAGTAAACTGTCATTAGGGATTTGTAGCAAAGCAAGCAGAGGATTCTGCTGCGGCCAAGGTCAGGGCTGTTCAATGCACTTAAAAGTTTTATCTGCCAATGCTTGGCTTTCCATAGAAGAGCTGACTGCCAAAATTTGTTTGGGTAACTGACCAACATAAAAATAAGAAAGCTGGAGATTTTTATTTTCTTGAATAGAAAGAGGTACGTCAACTTCTGCAGGGCAGCTACCACAAAACATCCTGAAGTGCTGGGAATAGAGCTAGAGCTAGAACAAGGGTCGTGAGGCACTTGATTTCCGTCAGCATAGGGAGCCTCTTGCCCTATATTGACTGATCTTTTTTCAACTTATATCAAAGGTCCCGGAAAAAATCTATAGTGTGATTGGTTCTCTTGCAATGGGTGCAGTATAATTTAGGTGTAGGCGACTTTGGGTGTAACTGCTAGCACATGGGGTTGAGACCTGTTAATAACAAAACGAGTGGGCCTAGTAGGTCTGAATAGGTTGTCTGTAATCTCCAAAATAGCTTCTTTGATATGGAGTGATGTCATGTTGGACTTTACCGCTTTAAGATAAAGTAAAATGTTAATTAATTTTTTAATGCCCAAATGAAGCAGTGATAGCGTCATCTAAAGTAAGACGTTTTCTGGTGACCAACGGTTGAGCCTTATGGTAAAAATTTTGAGCAACCTCAGTGATAGTTTCTCCCCAATTAAGACTTATCCCAAAATGTTTGCTTTTGGTTTGATAAAGTTAAGTCGCTTCCAAAACCCTGAACTAAGGCAGTCTTGGCATCATCCCAAGTCTTTCAAAGCATTAGGTGAGGTACCATAATGCCTTGAGCTAAATGACTAAGACAGTTAATCAGGTGCTTGAGTCTTTGGGTATCAGTGGCTTATTCCATAGCACTTTCGTAGCAAAATAGGAAAAAAATATACTTCCTTTGCCTGGGACGTACTTCTCTTTGAATGACAATTTGAACATGCCACTGGGGGTTGATGGCCATATGACATGGACTGAAACTGGGGGGATAATTTCACCCAAAGAGGAATTGATGTCGCTGGAAGATTCATAAGGGTGAAGGGCGTCCACTTTATTTTGTAAGGCATTGATATCTTCAATTATTGAGTTTACCTAATCATGGGTGGCACAAAGGGCCAATTTTGTGGAAACGTGAGGGGTTAAATGCCAAAGTTTGCTTTTAAGCTCAGTAGTTGCATCTCGAAGCTCAAGTTGGTGTTGCTCAAGGGTGAGAATCCTTTGCTTCATTCCACAGATCATAGCGGGTAATCTGGATAAGAGTTTAAGGTGTTCCTGATTCGAAGAGGGATCTGACGCAAAATTGTTCTTGACCATTATTGCTGTTATTTTTTGTTTTTATTTTTATAATTTCACCACAAACTTTGGGTGGAACTGGCAGGAAGCACCAGTTTTGTTGAGATCATGAGTGCATTACCAAGGATCCCTTTAATAATTCTTGCCCAGGACTAAAGCATGAGGATGTTAAATAAATACCTTGTTTGCTTCTTTTGGTCAAGAAGTCTTATACTAGATACTTGGTCTGGTAAGGAAATTTTCCAAATAAATAAAAATTTATCTTAGAATTGAGAAAAGGAGAAAAAAGTAAAGTTTATTTTCTTAGACATGAAATTATAAGGGCGATCAGGGAGGTTACCCAGTCCACCTTAATGCATACTAAGCTAAGATCTATTTCTGATTAACTAATTGGGATTCATCCGCCACATAGATCAAGTTTTTACCACAATATAAAGCTTGAAACTAGTTGGGTATTATCTCCAATGTAGCAATGCTGTGAATGGCGTCAGGGATTATCCCCAGTACTTCTGACAGCTCAGGTTTGATTTCAATCATCTGCCTCATCCAAATCTCTAATTTGGGTAGGATCCTGACAATACCAATGGCACATTCAGCGCCTATATTAGCCCTAGAAATTTCAGGATGAGCAATGGCAATATTGTGAGGTTAATGGATCATCATTGTTAACTCTTGCATTTCTTACTCTGTTGGACTTGTCAGGGTAAATCCTGACATGTGTGGTATTTCTAAGATAACAAATATAATCCGCCAGATCAAGCGATATGTATTGAAGTTAGTTCGATTAATTGAATATCAAACCTTAATTTCAATAAGATTAGTTCAAAAAATTCTAAACTTACCTTTATTGAAATGCTATTGAGTTAATTAATCGCAAAAATTGTGTTTTAATGAGACTGAGATGGTTCCTAATGACTTTCAAAATCATCTTCAAGGCGTAATTCCAGAAGCTCATAAAAAATGTACTACGTCCAAAAATCAATTAACTTAGGAAAGTCCAGGAAGTGGATGAAAAAATAAATAAAGCATTTATATGGTTAATCTTCATGGTCAAAGATTACATATTATGCTTTACAAAATATTAGAGTTATTTATTAAAGTGTTACTAATGACAATCAACTACCCCAAACTTCAAAGAACTCCCTTCCACCTATATCTCCTAAAGTCATATCTGTGGGCAACTTCCATACCAGTATACCCACCATTTCTTATAATTGGACGAATGTAGTGTCCTGGTCATACTGGATCCAAACCTTTGGTTATGCTAGCTCATGGTTAGCTACCCACAACAAGGACTGCGATGCACCAGTCCCTGAAAATTTGACTGCCCAAATTTACATGAATACCCCACTGCGTTTTTATTATTGACCCTTTACTATTTGCCTTTGTTTGAGGGAAGGTACTTATTTCTGGTGCGGATGTTTTCCTCAATAAAACAATATGAAAAAACTTATAAAGGAGCAGTAGGACCCATTTAATTGCAGACAGTGAGTGTGGACAACAACATAACAATGACTTACCCTACAGTTTTCTTTCAAAAGAAATTAACTTTAGCTGAAGTGAAAGAAGGTCTTACGTTGTTGGGGACGTATTTCAAAGCTTATCCTGAGACATATTAAGATAATGCACGGAAAATTATGGAAGTGGGCTCACAACTCACTGGTGATGTCCTGTTTTGGTTTATAATTACACTAGAAGAGAATGAGAATGTGTGCGTTAACTATGAGAATTTAAAAGTCAAATTTTTACAGCAGCAACCCACACTAATACCAGAATAAAGGCAAGGATAGCCTTGATGAATATTCATCAAAAAAGGAAAACTGTTGCATGTACATACATATTTTCCTAAGTATTTTATAGAAGACAGAGTTAGATGAAGAAATGGGAGCACTTTACATAAGAAAGGGGTTAAGAAGCCGCTTAGCAGATTTAATCAGACATCACCCCACCACTATACCAATAAAAAGTGATTTATAACACACAGATGCTAATGGTGGGTGTTGGCGGACCACAAGAATAATTATAATCTAGAGAATTACAATAATTGAACCCCAAAACCATTGTTTACTCATTAAAGAATAAAAACTTTTTCAGGATTGAGTGTGAATTTCCATTTTGGAAAAAAGTTTCCAAAGCCATAAATTTGTTGGACAAAAAGACCTTATGGAACTTCATCTCAGAGTATGAAGTGCAAATGCTGGGCCTAAATGAAAGAAGATCTAAATGTAAGTAACCCTGGAAAATGCTGAACAGTCTGTAGCTTTCCACTGCTCACGTAAAATTGAACTCATATTGGGAAAGTCAAATGCAAGTAAAATTTTGGGTTCTTCGTAGCTCACCCTATCCTATACTTCTTGGGTATCCATGGTGGACACAAGTAAACTCCAGCACTATTTTGGAAAAAAACTAATCACAATCAAGTTGAAGGATATGCTAATTGAGTGCGCTTTAGAAGGAGCTAAAAGTCCTGGATTTTCTGCAAATGTGGTTCTAAAATCTTTAGAGCCTTGCAAAGAAAAGATTTCAGATACCTGTCAAAATGTCTTTACTGTTTGGAGAAATGAGGCTAGCCAACTACCAGCCTATGGACCTTTTGACCATGCTATTGATTTTCTAGAAGGGAAGCAGCCCATCCATGGACTAATCTACAGTTGAAATCAGCGGTAGCAGGTTGCTCTGTGTAAATACCTGGATATTATGCTTGATAAAGGTTTTATACAGGTGTACCTCTTTCACTGTCCATCACACTTTTTGTTTGTTAGTAGGAAGAATGGAGGACTATGGCCATGTATCACCTACCAGAAGCTCAATGAAATAACAATTAAAAAACATCTTTTTACCTAATTCTGATCACCTGAGAGACCAACTGTCTGGGGCCACAATCTTCTCCAAAGTTGATTTGAATGACGCATTTAACCAGATTAAGATTAAAGGTGATGAGTGGAAAATGGCGTTCAAGATGCGATTTGGGCTATTTAAATCTGGTGATGCCATTTGGATTATGCAACGCACCTAGAACATTACAAAAAATGATTAATACGGTTCTGGGTGGCTACATGGACCACTTCTGTATGGCCTACCTTGATGACTTTTTGACTTACAGCAAGAAACAAAGGAATGCTTAATGCTTTTAAACTTGTTCTTTAAGCAGCTTAGAAGGTTCAACTTGCATTTGAATCTACTAAAATGTGAGTTTGCGCAGAAAAAGTTGAGTGCCTTAAGCTATGTTATAGGCAAAATTGATTTACTATGGCGTCAAGAAAATTGGAGGCAATCACATTGTGGCCAACGCTTACCTTCTGGAAAGAAGTCCGCAGTTTCTTAAATTAGCAAACTTGTGCCATGATTTTATCAAGGACTTTCCCACCATTGAATTACCCATAATCCGGTTAATTTAAGATTTTATGCTTTTTAATTGAAACTCAGCGATAGAAAATTCTTTTTCTTCCTCAAGAACGCCTTAATTTCTGACTCTGTGTTGGCTATGACTGACTAAGAAAAGCCTTCTGTAGTTGAAACTGACGCTTCTGGTTTTGCAACTAGTGGGGCTTTGTTACAGGTGGGGGATGATAATAGGCTTCATCCCATAGCCTACTATTCTAAGAAACTTATCTCAGTGGAATGTAACTACCCTATATATGACAAAGAGATGTTGGCTATCATTCAAGCATTAAAACACTGACATTAGTATCTTTGTGGGGATAAGAACCCGTGAGGGTCATGACAGACCACAAAAGTCTCACACATTTCTTTCCCCCATGACAGATAAAAAAGCGGCAAGCCAGAAGAGTCCTTACTTTGGCGGATTACAACTTGGATATTGGGTACAATCCTGAAAATGTTAATGTGTTTCCTAATTCCTGAGACATCATCCTGACCTAATGCCTGCCTATGAAGAGATTTCTAAGTACAGTAAAGAGTTGCTACTGAAGACCAAGGACCCCAATGAGCTACTTTCTTAATATTGATTTAGTTTGTTGATAAAAAAATTTTTCAAGGCATAGTTATGACTCATTTTGTCAAGAAGTAAAGAATGACCTTAGCAGGGACCTATAAAGTGCACTTTACAAGATGGGAAACTCACTAAAAGATCAAATGGTATATTGGAAAGACTGTATATTTGTTCCAGTAGGTCCAAAGCCATATGAAATTATATCTAAGATCATCTGATGTGTATATGCCTGGACACCCTGGAAGGAATAAAAATGGTATATCTCATTCGACGTACCTTTCAGTGGCCTTGTCTAATATGAGATGTATTAACTCACTTAGCTGGTTGAGAAATATGTAAACTGACTAAGGCTCGCAGTGGTCATCCTGAGGGCCAGTTGGAGCCACTAGATGTGCACAAAAACCTTGGGAGTCACTGCCTTTAGATTTAATTGTGAAGCTACCCTTCTCCCAGGGTTTCAATGAAACTCTAATATTTGTGGATCGGTTTACCAAAACGGCTTACTTTATCCCTACAACTACAAGTATCACTTCAAAAGAGACAGCCCAGTTACTTATGAAGCATGTTTTATTCCACTATGCTACACCCAGAGAGGTATATCTTATACTAAGGGCTTCAGTTTATATCATCACTTTTGGAAGCAACTTCTCTCAGACCTCAAATTCAAAAAATATTTTATCTAAAGCATATCATCCTCAGACAGAAGGGCAAACTGAGAGGGCTAACCAGGTTCTTTAGAAGCACCTAATTGCTATGTAAATGCGGAGAAATAACTTGGTTGATCTGATACCAATAGTACAGTTTTTCTTACATTAACCTTGATCACACCTATACTAGGATGTCGCCTCTAATGTCAATTATGTACATAATGTTCAATGAAAACCACTGCCTGCCACAGAAGCAGAAATTCCTATGGAAAAGATTTCCTAAGTGAGATCCATCAGACACATGCATTGTGCTTGGCAAACTTGCAGAGAGCTGTACAAACCTACAAGGACATTGCAGAAAATAAGTGGAAACCTGGGAAAAAAGAAGTTTTTAGTGAGTATATTTGGATGCGCGGAATATACCCCTAAATGTACCATGTCACAAGCTTTCCCAGCGATGTTTGGGACCTTACAACATGACATAAGTTTTAGGGAAGGTTGTCTACAGAATTTTATTACCTAAAAATGGAAGATTAATGATGTTTTTCACCGATCATTCTTTTACAAGAAGGATGGTAGTTCCTTACCCCATTAGAAAGGTAAAAACGCCACCCCCTCTAAGTGATGTCCATATCCAAGTATGAGGTAGAGGTGATCACTGTTAGACGTAAGAATTTTGAAAAAGTGCCTTTTTTAATTAAGTGGGCTGGATATCCTGCAGAATAGAGAACTTAGGAGCCTGAGGAGAACTTGACGAATGCAGTCAAGCTGTTAAAAAATAAAAGAAGAAGGCCTCACAGGTAGATTCATCCTTGGTGGTGCATGATGTCAGTGTAAAGCCTGACATGAGTGAGATTCCTGAGATCAGATATTATCTGACAGATCAAGAAGATATGTGTTAAAGTTAGGTCTATTAATTGAATACCAAATCTCAATTGCAATAAAATTAGTTCAATTAGTCACTTAACTTACCTTAATTGCAATATAGATTCAAATAATCACAAAAACATATTTTCAATAAGACTGAGTTGGCTCCTATTAACTTTCAAATTAATATATAAGGCGCAAACCAAGAAGCTCATATGAAGAATGGTACTATGTCCAAAAATCAAACAAGCATAGAAAAATCCAGGAATCTGGATAAAATTTAACTAAGGCATTCAGATGGTTTATCTTTGTGGTCAATAAAAAAACTTAATATTATGCAACCGCTATAAAGTAATTACTTAAATGTTAGCAACCCCAATCTACCACTCCAAACTTCAAGGAACTCCCTTTCACCTTGAATCTCCTAAAGTCATATCTTTGGGCAGCTTCCATACCAGTATACTCACCTTTTCTATATTTGGTCGCATATAGTGTCCTAGTCATACTAGATCTAAACCCTTGGTAATCTAGCTCATGGTTAGCTACCACCAACAAAGATAGCGGTACACCAGTCTGACAGGACAAAGGGAAGTTTTTTAACTCAGCGGACTAGGGAGAATATTTAGTACTCCTTTAGAAACTCATAATCAAATTTAAAACTACTCAAGTCAAAGAAGGTCCAAACCTACTGGTTCGCCAAATTCTGGGGTTTTCAGAAATATATCAGGACCCTATGATCCAACTGCATGATCACCTCCTGTGGCGCACCATGCATAAGTTACCAATAGTGAGTAAGTGACCACGCCCTGGGGTTGTCAACTCCTTATCATAAATGGATCAGGATTGGTCAGACAAAACAAACTCGCACAAAAATAAGCAACCAGATATTTCAACACAGCATGTGCTTGAGCAGCACTTCCCCACGGCGTCCAATGAGGCATCACATGCTATGATAAAAGGCTTGGTGGTCCAGAATGTCTGAGAATGGGAGGTGACACAAATAACTTTTTGATGGTATTGAACGCCCGTTGGCAAACCTCCATCCATGAGAAATGAACATTATTTCCCATCAAGGGATGCAGTGGTGCAGCCAGCTGTGAGAAGGTGGGTCAAAATTCTTCAAAGATATGATTGTCCCAAATTTTGGGGTTTGTTGAATTCTTTGAAGGTCGGGACCTTTAAAGAAGACTCAACTATTAGTCAAATGTTGCTCCAGCGGAAATCTCTTAGGGCTGCTGAGCTCCTAAGGAAATCACTCAACAGTTATTAATCATTGAGTTAAATTTGTCCGCTTAAAAACAGGAAAGATCTGTATAAAACAGGCAAAAAATCTATAGTATAAAAAACTAGGAAAATAAAGGTATCTTTATTAATTAGAAATTGGAAATATTTATAGATCCATTCAGAGATTCAGGATTGCTTAGGATAGACCTTGCTGTAAAATTGGGATTTATCAGGTATGGAGATCGCTTGATTGGCAAGGCGGAGTACAAAGGCTCTCAGCGTGCTCAGCCTTTCTTGATAGTGGCAGCAGTTTACGGTGAGCTCTGAAAGGCAAGTTTTTTGTCAAGTGAATCAGCACTTTTTTCAGGTAAATCAGAAGATTTAGGTAAGGTTCAAGATGTCAATTGCTCTTTAAGGAGTTCATTACCCTTATCAATCTTATAATCTAGAAAAACTTGGATCTCCACTGGTCAGGTTGCAGATCAATTTATGTTTGAGAAACATTCATATCAACACAACCCCCATTATTTCTGACAATGTACCTTAAACTATTACCGAGGAGGGAAATAGCTCCAGTGAAACCTGGCATAAATTTAATTCATGACAGAGCCCAATTTGACGGAGGCAATTAAATATCACAGTCCTCAAAGATAGATCACTTGATTGGGCCCAACCACAGCATGTCAAGCTTATGGATTCATCCTTTAGGCTGATGATGGTAGAATAGGATGAGGTCTCCTAATTGATATTTGGTCAATACTGGTACCTGAGCATTGCTTCAATCAGTTTCTTTTTTTGCTTATTGTTCCCGTGGACTTAGCAGCTATATCTTGTAGCTTGAACAGTTCATTGGCCAGCCTTCACATACTGAGATCAGTGGATTATGTGTTGAGGTTTCTAATATGGGTTGCATGCTCAAGGGCAGTATTTGATCTCATCTGTAAAGGGCTCAAAAAGGTGACATCAGGATGATTTGGTGGTAACTAACACAATAAGCTAGTAAAGCTGCGGGTAGGTATTCATTCCACCAAGAAGGGTTAGATTGAGCTATCTTATGGAGGATGGCGATTAGCATACCATTCGCTTGTTCTACAGCTCCATTGGTAGCATGATAATAGGGAGACGTAAAAGAGGGATAGGTACCCATCAGTGAATTGAGATCGGAGATCACTTGAGAAACAAAGTTGGTACCATTATCAGAGGGAGACACCTTGAGACTATCGTGGTGAGTGAAGAACTTTTTTTAGTAAAAACTATGCAGCTGCTTTAGAAGTGGGTGAGGTTACAGAGATAGCCTCAATCCATTTCACAAAGTAATCAACTGCTAGGATGATATTTTGATGACCATACTTTGCCATAGGTAAGAGACCAATTACATTGATAATAACTTTGGCAAACGGAGCTATGGGGCCCATGACCTGGTGTTGATATTGGATTGGGAGGCTTATAGTTAGCACAAGTTAGCAGGTATCAATGACGTCTTGAGTAATCTCAATCTTCCCATCACAATAACAACGCTCTCTCAGATAAATTGTGAGTCTTCCTTACCACCCCAAGGCTTTGGTCACATGTGCTTCTAGAGCAGACTTCATTTTGGTGGAAGTCAAACATATGGAAGCCAATATGTCACAATTTTCTTACACAATAATCCATTTTGATCCCAAGTTTGTTCAGTTACCTTTTAATTGGCGTTGGATCTCTGGGACCTCTCAACTCCAGTCATTCAGTTTTGCAACAAGTTTATAGATCTGATTCTCCTCAGAAGCATAAAGTGCTAGTATGGGCAGCCAGGATAATCCTTTGGCGTTTTGATGCACCCTGTCGCCATGGTGGATAATTAAGAAATAATTAATCTGGACTTTAAGAGTTCATTGAGCCACATCTAGTACTAAAAAAAGAGTTCATTGAGCCAACCATCCATTGAGATCTTTCATTTCGTTGTAGCCACCATAAGGGGTATGGTCCGTCACTAGGGTGAAATGGCTTTTATATAATTTGGGATGAGAATGATTGATGGCCAGCAATACATCCAGAAACTCACATTCAGTACGCTGTAGCTTCTTTCTACCCAATTTAAAGTCTTACTGAAGTAAGAGATAGGGCGATCAATTTGATTCACATCAAGCTGAGCCAGAATAGCACCACAGCCACATCGCTAAAATCAATAAAGATGATGAAAGGTTTGACAAAAAGAGAGGTGCACTAATAAAGAATCAGTACTAAGAGCCTTTCTTAGAACATTGAAGGCCTGCTGTTAGGTTTCTTCAGGTTGGATCTGGACCTCTTTATGAATTAGAAATGGCAGTCGTTTAAAAACTTCAGAAAAATGAGGAACAAATTGTAGTAATAACTGACCATTCCAAAAGACATGTGTATCACATAAACTTTTTTTGGCTAAGTCATTTTTTCAATAGCGATCACCTTATCAGATTGTGGCGAGATTCCCTATTGGGTAACCTTATGCCTAAGGAGCTTCATTTCATTCTAGAAGACCAAGCATTTGGCAGGCTTCAATTTCAGTGAAGCAGAGCAAAGACATTCAAACACATCCTTTAGATGAGCTAGATGTTGATCAAAAGTCCGCGAGAATACTGTAACATCATCCAAATAAGCCAGTTCACACTACATCTTTAAATACACCAGTAGCCAGCCCATAAATCCTCTAAAGTGGCCGAGGCGTTGCACAGTACTTAAGGCATGCAAGTGGGCTAAAAACCCTCCAATCACCTATAAGGGCGCACTTCTCTTAATCATCCAGTGCAAGCTTGATCTGCCATTAACCCACTGGCGAGATCCATTGCTGAGAAAATCTGAGACCCAGCTAAGATTCACAAGGAATTATTGATTTGAAGTAGAGGATAACTGTCCTTTCAAGTGATGGCATTCAGCTGAAGGTAATCCATTACCATCCGATGCCCTCCATCTTTCTTCCTTACAAGCAGCAATGGTGAAGCCCAGGACTTTGTGACAGTTTCAGTAATCCGGCGTCCAAGAGTTGCTTTAGTTCTTATGTACCCTGGTATTCTTCAACCTTAGACATTCAATAGGGTCATGGAATGGAGGGGCGTCACCAGTAAGCACACTTTGCCGCACTCCTTCAACCTTCCAAATCGTCTGGCCCCATTTAAAAAACCAGAATTACTCTCCTCATTTAAGGCATTAGCCTGTAGCTGTTGCTCAGAGGAGAGGGTTTCAATGATCTCTAATTCCATTTAGATTATTGTAAAACTTTTTATAAATGCCTAAGTCACACAATGGTCCACACTTATGGATGGACTAAACATGATCAGAGGGTAGATTCATAACATACATGCCAGACATTTGCCTTTTCAGCTGAAAAAGAAGAATATTTTAGGTCAATCTCAGCTGAAAAAGGGAAATATCAGCCATTTGCGATAATCTGAGGTTTTAAGAGCAATTCCCACAATAATAAAACCAATGCTATCAAAAATTTTGGCCAAAAATCCCTGGCCAACTCTCAGTGGAACCCTGTAAACCAGGGTAACATGAGTTTAAAACCTCTATGGGCACCAAATGAAGAATCAAATGGTCAGATTACTCTGACCACATGATGGACTTCAGGGCTACCATCGGAAGCCACTCCCTGACCCTCCCCAAAGTCCTTCAACACACCTACGCAAGACCTACCCCTTTTATAGGCTTGGCAGGGGTCCCCCTAAGGTGCAAGAAATTTCTTGGGTGGTGATTAACTCAAGTTTATAAAGATGTTATCTCACAGGTAAGTTCTGGCCAATCACAATTCCTCTTCTTTTGCTCCACTTCCCTGAAGCGAGTTCTCAAGTTGTGATATGCTATTCCTGCATATTACCTTAATTGGAAGCATCAAGGCTATTCCAAACTTATCCCCAATTCCCTCCGACCTTCAAAAGTAGTATAAATACTAATAGTCAAAAATCAAAAAGCATCCTTTTTCTTATACTCCTGAGCCCTTAATAGAAAAACTAAAATCAAGTATTTATTAGCATTAAATATAATTTTATTAAAAGTTTTTGTGGAATCCAGCGGCGTAAGCACCAGCGAGTACACAAGAGCTGGATTCCTACAATACACAACAGGTCAGTTTTGAGTTAACTGCATTGGTTGATCAGTAAAGGTAGCCATTGAAATAGCAAAAGGGCACCAGTAATCTAAATCCAGCGCCTCAGGGCAAGTAATAGGCTCCCAAAGAGCCAGATTATGATCCCCATGAATCTCCAGTAGATGGTCCATCGGTATGGTAATTTGGAGCCCAGTGTCCACAAGAATCTGTGACTTTGAAGGTATGGTTACGCAGCCAATTGTATACACAGGCATCCCTTCCTGGGCTTCTGCACTGGAAGGTGTAATTTAAACTTTGGTACAACTATTTGATATTCTAGTCATTTGATGTGGTTTGGGTGCTCTAGTAAACAGCTCCTAGGCTTTCTCTTTCCATTTTCCTTACGAATATCCTTTATAACTAAGCAGATGAGGCACCATAAAATAGAAGTATAGTTCCTTATGACTTTTTTGGGTATTAAATTAAACAAAGAAAAGTTTGCTAATGAGAAAATCATATCATTATTCTCTACCGCAATCCCTGGGGCTGTCACACTAGATATCAAATCGGAGAAGCAGGGATGTATAGACACCCAAAGAGTGAGTTTAATGTGGCCCACTTTCCCATAATGTACATTGTGTTTCTGATCTGGAGCAATCTATATAAGCTTTACTAGTTGGAAAATATGACGTTAACTGGAGAATAAATGTCTACTATTACTAAAACCTTCCTTTATGAACAACTTTTACTCAAGTGACTTCAGTACCTAAATTGAGGGATTGAGTAAATTGAAACTCCTAAATGGAGAGTTCCAGAAAGGTCAGAGTAATAAGAAGTTCAACCTTCAATTAAGATCAGCAAATCTGGCACCTCCGAAAGTCAGGATTGGATAGAACGTAACATTCAGCGCGCAGAGAGGCATTGAATCGAGATTGAGGCGTGGCATTATCAGAAGAAAGTGCTTTACGCCCTAATATGTCTCCGCTTTTCCCACCCTAATGGCTTGATTCTTCCAACAGGAGCTTTCTTGATGGTCAAAGATTACACAATAGGCGCAATGGCTGTGACGGGGTTCAGATCTCTGAGATTGTCCAACTGCATGAATGTGGGTCCAATTTCCCTTATTAGATGGTTGGTGCACTTCCAGTTTGGGCAACCCCATTACAAATTCCTTAGTATTGAGGATAGACATATACACCTTTTTGTCATTCTGGATAGATCACTAGGTTTATACTGTGCTGATATGCTGAGAGAACGGTGGTTGTAGTGTCATCTAGGTTAACTCAGTATCAAGATGCAAAGGCCTGAGCTTCAAGATAAAACCTCTAGAAAAATTTGACGTTGGTTTCCTACATCTGGGACGGATCTGTATGAAGGCCTGTTTATAGTTAGAAAAAGGAGAGGTTACATCTGAATTGTTTAATAAGAGCATCCTTTATAGCCATCCATGTAGTACAAGTCTTGAAGTATGGCATCATGATCTTTCAGGCCTTGCCATCCAAACAGCTTTGTATGTATTGGCATTTCTAATAATTCGTAGCTTGATCTATTACTCATTCATAAATAAAAAAGTAAGACTGGATGGTTTCAGTCCTGGGCACGTACTTCTCTTTAAAGCTGGATTTAAAATATCCAACAGGTTTGGAGAGCACATGGATGTCTGGAGAAGTTGGTTGCTTGGAAACCGTGGGTTCTGTGGTGCCTAAGTCAGTATGAAGTATAGCTTGGAAAATTGGTGGCGGAATTCATCCATATCGTCCTAGAGAACAGTGTAACAGTAATTGATATGCGTAAGTGGGGCCTTGGTATCTAGAAGTTGACGGAGATTTTCAATATTGGCAGATTGCAGGCCAATTAAGAGGTGAGAGAATCTTTTTTAGCACTAGTGGTGCCCAACCCAAAAGGGGGAGCCGCATTATCTTTATTTGTGAATGAGCCAATCAAAGGGATTATCATATATAAAAATTCCTAATATATACCCTTTATTATTATTTTAAAAAAGCCATACCAGATGGTGAGGAAGCTTTGGGGAAACTTTTGTCTGGCGCCCGCTTTAGCTGGAGGACCATGGTGGACAACATCAGGGTAGGAGAATCAGCGACATGTGGCATAATGAGGTATAGCTGTGGTTTTTCTTTGTTTATGAGTCTAGCGGTGTCCATTGCCTCAACATATTGATAAAGTTGATGCTCAGCGAAAGTGAAGAAGCAGGCACACAAGTGAGCGTATTGAGAATCCTGTTTAGCCTAAATAGTTTTAGAGATTGGCTCTCAGTCTCTCAAGTTAGCAATCCACTTGGGCCTGAGAGTAAATCAGGTTCGCACAGGTTGCAGTCATTTTAGCATAGCTGTTGTATAAGGAGATAAAGTTAAGATCTGCATTGAGATGATTCCCCTCAATAGTCATCTCAACTCCTTAGCCACCAGTAATAGTTTTTGCTTAAGAGCCTTAATCTGGGTTTCTGGCGTAAATCAAACAAAGCCCAACAGGTGGAGAGGACCCAGGAGGAACACAAGGATCTTCAGGTCTAGGGGATCCTTTTTATCCCTCCTTCCCACTAGGTCCAGTGTCACTGGGAGGTCGATTTTAAATATTGACTTCCTGAATTGATGGCATAGCGGTTTGTTTGCCAACTGCTGAATCTGAGCAGCCAAGGAAGTGATTTGGGACTCAGTGCTTTGGCGATTATCAATGATGCAGTTGATGAGGGTAGACAAAAGTGCGTTCTACTAGTTGGTCCATGTTGGTGGCTGCATGGATCATCGCTGAGAAAGTTAATCTTGCAGGTATTGGTAACTCCAGCTAATCTAGGCTAGGTGACATTAGATTTCATTGATTTTCGACTATTGTCAAAAGAGCACTATCTTTGTCTTGTCCAAAATTTGATATGGCTTCATACAATTCAAGGAACTGAGCGTAAATTTGATGAGACAATCCGAGTTGCCATTGGATCTCTAAGTGGTGTAACCCCAGTAGCTACTTTTAATTTCATATAGCGGGTTGTATGAATAACCAAATTTAGGATTCTGTTCAGGTTGCTTCTACTTCAGTGCTGGGAAGGTCAGGTGAGGAATATATATGTTTCAGGTTGCTATCAACCCGTGCAATGTGGCTATGGCTGGATCTCCCACCAGGAATTATAGTTATAAGCAGTAGCGTGGAAACAGCGTTAGTGACATCAGCTGCCTGGATTTGATATATCAAATCTGGAGCGGAGATAGTCAGGGTCATGGTTGCATCAGATTCAAGCTATTAAGTGTGATGTAGAGGAGTATTTGACTATTAGTAATGACCCATTGGGTCAGGATCATGTTCTCCTAAATGTTAGGAGGGCTGTTATCGCTAAAATTGTTCATTTGGAAGATAAGTCTTCGCCAGGTAGCCTTGGAAGGACCTTGCAGAGAACACCAGTTTTGAGCTTTGTAAAATTTTTTAAAGGTCTGGATCTTTGAAAAATACTCAACTGTTAATCAAATGTAGCTCCAGCAAGAATTTTTTAAGCTGCTGTGCTCCTAAGGCAATATATCAACAGTAAATCGTTGTTGAGGCAATTCTGGCTGCTTTGGAACAAACAAGGTCTCTTTATAAAACAGGTAAGATATCTTTAGTACGACAACTAGTCAAACTGAAGTTATCTTTACCAATTATAAATCAGAGATTTATAGAGATATGCGAGATTTGGGATCACTTAGTATAGACCTTTCAGGAAAATTGGTATTGAGTCAGTTACAAAGATTACTTGATTGGCAAGGAAGAGTACAAAGGCTAACAGCTTACTCAGTCTTTCTTGATTGTGGCACAGTTTTTGGTGACCTTTGAAATACAAAGTTTTTTGTCAAGTGAATCAGCGCCTTTGTCAGGATAAATTGGCGGATATAGGAAATGTTCAGGATTTAAATTGCTCTTCTGGGAGTTCAAAAACCTTAGCAATTACAGTATCTGTTGACACAGTGGATCTCTACTGGTTGGGTTGTGAAACAGTTCATGTTCAAATCTCCTCATTACAACAAAACTATATTATTACTGACACCAAGAAACTCTGCAACTGCTTCTGAGTGGTAGGGGTAAGCCAACAAGGATTGCTTCAGGTTTTATGGGAAAATTCAAGTAATCATCATTCAAGACCAGATTACCTATTAAGGTAACATCCTCTTTGAATAACACGCACTTAGAGGGTTTTACAATGAGGTCTACCTTGCGCAACGCAGCCTACACCGCCTCCAGGTCCTTCTCATGCTGTTCAGGAGTAGGGGAATGTATAAGGATATCATCAATATGCCACCACAAAGGTAAACCAAAATGTCGCTGAGAACGTAATTGATCATATAATGGAACGTGGCCAGGGCGTTTTTCAAGCCAAAAGGCATCACATAGATTTGGAAGATCACTCTTCTGGTATGAACTGCCGTAAGCCACTCCTGGCCTTCTGCTACTCTAATTTGGTTAAACTCATTCATGAAATCAAGCTTTCAAACCATCTAAGACTTCGCAATTGATTAGCTAATTGTCTTCTTGAAGAATAGGGGATAGGTTTATGAATGGTAATATTATTTAATGCCCATAGTCCATGCAGGGGCACAACGTTCCATCGGCCTTCTTAGTGAAAATTAAGGGAGAGACAATTGAATAGAGTTGCTTAAACATCCACCCTATCTCGAGAATATCATTTAACCACACCTCCAGGGCCTTATCCTCTTTCTCTTTATAATGGTACAGAGGGCAGTTGACATTGATTACATCTACCATCAAGCGGAAGGCCAGATCATACTCAGAGTGGGAGGAAAAACAGTTGGCCTCCCTCATAACAAAAATGTCCTTTTACTGGCCCAAGATGGAAGGAAAGTCCACTAGCAATGCTGTGGGGGAAGGATTTGAAAAATTTCCCACCACTCCAGAAGTGGAAAAGGTATTGATAAGCAGAAATTTTCCACATGTCTGATGATTAAAAAATGACAAAAGATTAAGCTCCAGGTTAAGACTAACCTGTTGCCGCTGCCACCAACCAACTCTAAAGATATAGGGAAATATTAAATATGTCACTTCAGAGAGCCAATCACAAGAATCAAAGTCATGAACAAAGAATTATATGAGGCATCTCAACACGTAGCAAGTCATTAAGGCTAATAATGAATTCAATAATGAGGAACCTACATCGTGATCTAGCTCTGTATAATGAGCGATCTGCAAGCTCATAAAGTTCCCAGCTGCTCCTATATCCAAATGAGCCTCAATAACTACCGCAAGAGATCCCTTCTGAATTCTAACAGGTATCAGAAGTAAGCCTGATCTTATTTATTTTAAACATTATGAGAAACAGGTGGGGGGAAAGGGTAATCACTAGAATATCTGTAAGACCATACTCAGTGAAAAAAACTGTAGTTCTGGCTACCTGAACCACCTCCACCTCTGGCGGTTGCCCAGCAGAATACAAAGGCACCAACAGATTCACATACATCGGCTCCCCTGGAGCATCCAATTTAAACGCACTAATCCTATCACCATAGCACAAAACAGCGGTTTGGGGAGGCTAAAAAGTGGGTTCAGGGATGAACAACACACCACACTTGCGACCTATATAAGCTGACCAAGGCATGGGGAAAAAATAGGGACCAAGCTCCTTTACACACGATATGGGAGGAAACCTCATCGTTGTCTGTATTAGGAGATACTCCATAACTGAAGCATAAAAACTATGATTCAAAAATGGCAATTCAATTAGAACACAAGACCAGTGCAGAAGCCACTTAAAAGAAGGGTAAAGAGGACAAAAACTGTGATTGTCCCATTATGTCAAGGAGCGTGATAATAATAAATAAAAAATTGTACTGTCCCTAAGGATGAGTTTCTATCAAAAGCCCCGGCCTGAATATCTCTGGTACAGTCATCCATATTGTGGGATGCAAGGTGAATAGGGAAACTTCAAGCACTAGGCAGGAGGTTTCAAAATTCGAAATCATTGGCACTAAATATCCAATGGACTTCTTAAGCTCACAAATAAATTTGGATTTTAAAATTTTTTAATATATCAAAAGATGGGAAAGGGGTAAAGAGTAGGGACAGCAGACCTGGTGGGGTCCTCTGCCTTATCAGGGTTCAGACCAATTTGTATATTTTTCATTAATGTTTGCATCTATTTATTTATTTATTTATTTATTTGAAGTCAGTTGACAAGGGGATGTACATTACCAAATGAGAGAAAGAAAGAAAGCATTGTCATGACATCTTTCTTTTGCTTTAATAACTAAATCAAAGACAAATTTGGATTTTTCAAAAAATTAAAAAATGACCACGTGATTGAGCCAAAACTTACTAATGTTGATGCAATTGAAGCCCGCTGCCTCAGCTTAGGGTGGAGGTGTGCCGCCATCTGGCATCTTTCAGCCACCACCAAAGTGCGCCTGGGCTGGCTCTGCTAGCCCTCCCAACACTACCAGGCTTTATGTCCCCCTTGGGACTTGGCCCACCACCTCACAAGCTCCCAGGCGGTGCTCCAGAGCCCTTTAGTGCTCCCATGGAGCAATTTGTGTTTTGGCCTTTAGGTAGAATATGGGATTCTCTTCTTATAAATGAGCGTGGCCATCATCAAGATGGCCACAGCAGTTTAGAAACCCGCGGCTTTATTGATTTCCACCCCTATAAAAGGGTACTTTGATCTCAGCTTCCATTTGGAAGCAATGCAGCAGCAGCAGCCAATCTACAAATCATCTTTTAAAAATTCCCATTCCCACAATTTGAACTTGGAACCCAGATGATGCCACTTTTTTGGTCCATTTTTGCTGGGTTGCCCTCCCATCTCTCCCCAAACATCTCCACCATTAGCTCACAGAGGGTTTAGCCATTTATGGCAAGACTTGTTTTGCAGTTCATGTTTACAAATGGGATGGTTTTTCTAGCAGGGCCTTGTGCCTTTGCGACAATCTACCCATTTCATTGCAATACCTATCTTGCAATCCCTCATGCACTGTGATCAGATCAACCCCTTATCACCCATTATAGCGTGCATCAAAAATGTCCATGTTATTTGCCCCTTGTGTTTTAAACTTGACCACTTGAAGTGCAAGTGCCCTATGGTTTCCACTTTCACCAATTCCGCCACTCATCCCTCAGGCGTTGGGCCTGCAGCTGTTTTGACCCAATTTTTTGAATGGGGCTCAATCCTTTTGCCCCAACCTTGGGCAATTTGGCACTGCTTCAAAAGTGGCAGCCGTTTAAAATTAAAATTTTAAAAAATTTTAATCAAATTTTCACTGGATTATGGAATCTGGAGTTGAAGGCTGAACCAGTTTCATCTGAGCTGGCATGGTTGACTGCATGTGGCCAATCAGCTCCTGCCACTGTCCCAATTCTGGTGGCTGGCACAGTGATGACTGAATACAATCCATTTGGGGCTCTCTAATGGATTGATGAAGATGAACAGACATAACATGTAAACCCAGATTTTGCTTTGGAGGAGTTCTTTATTGACCCTCCCAATCGCATCCCCATTTTTTGCCCACAAAACGGTTTTCCAAATTAAAAATATCAACAAAATGGCAGTTGAGGCTGTAGCTGCCCCTGTCAACACCATACTTCACCAGCAACTTCATGGGGCGATGGAGCCCCTTGTTGAGGGTATTCCTATCCCCAAAAAACCCCATGATATTGAGGAAGATGTGAAGTACGAAATTGTGGAGCTTTCTTTCAGTGTGTGAGCTGTGCTTGCATCAATGTGGCAAAAACTACTATTTTAACCCCAATTATCCTGAAACCCAAGGTGCATCAAGTCTTTCACTTGTGTGCTGGCTCTCATCAATTTTGCTGAGCATCAACTTGCTCATTACTTTATGGAACATGGACACCGCCAGCCTCATAAACAAAGAAAACCCACAATTATACCTCCTTATGCCCCATGTTGCTGATGCTCCCACGGAAATGCTGTACACCATGGTCTGCCAGCTAAAGTAGGCACTAGACAAAACTTTCCCCAAAGCTTCCTCACCTTCTGATATGGCTTTCTAGGCTGTTAGATGAGGTGCCATATTAGGATTTTTATTTCTAATAATCCCTTTGTTTGGCCCATTTGCAAATAAAGATGCGTGACGGCTCCCCTTTTGGGTTGGGCACCACTAGTGCTAAAAAAGAAAGCATTGGCATGAAACCTGAGAAGGGTCAACTTCATCATAAAAAAGTTTTTCACCTTTAGATCAGGACTCAAATTGTTCTAGTTATGTCATGGGCAAGTTACATGTTGTTAGACCTACTAACTGCCAATAGCTTCCTTTGGCTGGCACCCTGATTGATGTGCAAAGGGTGGGAATTGAACCCACAACCTTCAGTTAGTAGCTATATGCCCTAATGACTCGCCTTCCACCCCTTAATTTTTGCAATTATTTCATACCGTTTTGTATATTTTTCATTGGTTTTTGCATTTATTACAGGCTATCTTGAATAATTTTTCTTAGATTTTTGCATCCATTAAAGGCCATAAAATATATTATTAATGATTTTTGCATTCATTATAGGCCATTTAATATATTTTTCTATTGATTTTCACATCCATTACAGGCCAAATCATATATTTTCCATTAATTTTTGCATCCATTAAAAAATAATTTATATTTTCATGGTGGCAATTGCAGTTTAGTTTTAGAGATATTTTGATTTTTGTATGTCAACTTTTATTCTCCTATATCTTTACTATAAATAATAAATTTAAAATTATATCATAACCCTCATGTAATAAGTCAACAAAACAACATTGTGCCAAATGGGAATAGAAACACAATAGTAACTCCACATCTTTCAGAAAATAGTGCAGAACCATTCTCTAGAATAATAAATCTGCCATATTCCACTGTGAAATTTATTAAAAAATACTTAAGCATTAAATTGATAATTTCACAGAAATGTGGAGGCAATTGACCTCAAAAAAATTTACAAAAACAGTGCTTAATTACTTGGAGTGAAAACTGCACTGTAACTTTAAAAAGGCTGTGATAAAGTACAAAATACCTATGGAATTCCCATTTTCAGCGCAAGTATCTTGCTATCTTCAAGTGTATCACTTTAGTTTAAAAAATTCATGCCATACCCAATAAGAGGAAGAATCTTGTAGCAATATAAAAGAGATGAGAATATGCTGTTGATTTATGTGACATACTTAGTAGATATGCTGAATCTGAGATAATTTACATTGGCAAAGTAGGTTTCAATATTCAATATGAGCACACTATGGTAGATATCCAATAAGAAGCCTGGAAATATTTTTATTTAACTGAGGTAAGCTGACCAGGGGACAGAAATTACTGAACTAAAACTAAAATCATAATAAAATAAAAATACAAATCAAATGAAGTGCCCAAAATGGATGGATCAATTTAATCATACCTAACAAAATATCCAACCAGGTGGGCAGCGAATACTGCTATCCCTCCATGGTGGACGGGGAGGGGGGATCGGGGGGCTCATCTTCAGCTGCATCCATCTCATTCCAGAGTAGGGTGTGTGTTAAGGAAGATAGTAAGGGTGTGGGGGCATCGGCGGCATGGAGTTTGATATCCTTGATGACTGGAACTTCCAAATAGTTGCCAGCCATCATTATACCAAATATATATTTGCCCAAAGTATCTTCAGCTTTGAGGCGAGCGTCTGGGAATTTAATGAACGTGGCAAAGTTGGTTTGGATTATTTTTGCTTTCAGATTCCGTGCTACTGTTGCCAAGTTCTGGATGGCTTCAGTGACGTTTTTGTGTAAAGTTTTAACGTTGATCTTACTTTGTGGAGTAAGATTTATGGGGATGACAGGAGGTGGAATTCCTCCTGTGAGTGCAGCCACAGATTTGGCAGCAGCTTTTCAAAGCGGATGGCAATCTGGTGTGGCAGTTGCTTCTACTGCAAGCTGGTGGTTGCTGTAGAGCAGTTTGGCGTTAGGTTGTGGGACATACTTCTGAGGTGGTAATTTTGCATCCCTTTCTGCGTTACAGAGCCACTCAAGTTGCAGCATCAATTCATCAATGATGTTACCTGATTCTTCAATTTCATCCAATAATTCCCATGGATTTTGGTTGAATTGGATTGGGGAATCAGCGTAAGGTTGAGGTTTGTTTGATTCATTTGCAGATGCATGGGATCAATTTGGGGTCCAATCTGATGTTTGGTTGGATGAATTATTTGTGGCATTTAGCAAGGTGGGTGCTGATTGGTGGCTTCAGGTGCAGCTTCAGCATTAAGCATTGGAGGAGGGGAAGGTAGGATTGTACCCCATGTCAGAGTTGGCGCAGGGTGGGCGGTGGATTGGTGGGCGTCAGGAAAACTTTTGGCATTGGTGGAAGTTTCTGAGTATGAGCATTTATGTTTTGAGTGGTCTAACTCAAAACAGGATGGACAAATCGTCCGTCCACCCTCAACGCGGGCCCAGAACGGATGGTTGGGGGCAGATGGGATGGTGGCACAAGGGGGAATTGCTAGAGAAACTTTTGTAAATTCAGGACTGATCGTGGCATACACCCAAGGCCCAGCGAGGCGTGTAGCCCCATTTGGGACCACAAATTGCAAGATGGAGTTGGCGCTGTAGGCTGCCAAACCTTCCATCAGCTCCTGGTGGAGCACTTTGGGGGGAGGTGGGTGGGCAAACCATTGAACTGGACCACCAAGGTGGTGTTCGTTGGGAGCTGGGTCCAAGTTGTTAGGAGGGGAATATTATTAAAAATTAGTGGCACCGTTGCCACAGTGGCTGCATCAGCTTCACAGGGGAAGCTAAGATCAAAGTACCCCTTATAGGGGCAGAAGTCTATAAAAACAGGCTGTTGTCATCACTGCCTGAGCCATTTTGATAATGGCTTGGTCATCATAGGGGAATAATTTCCCATGTTTGACCCTAAGGCTAAAATTCATGTTGCTCCAGGGAGCACCAATGGGCAGCGAGGCACCACTTGGGTTCAGGAAAGATGGGCATCGAGATCCTTAGGAGGAACAAATCGTCCCAAGGGTTTGGAATTACTGGGCGAGCCAGTCTGAGCGCGTTTTCCTGTTGGATGGAAAATGGAGGGGGGAGTTTCACCATGGCCTCACTCTGAGACAGTTGGCGGGGGATCCAATGACATTGGAGCAAGACCTTGGTGTGCAATTAAGTGTTTGCTTTTAATTTATTAAAATTAATTTGCTCAGAAAGTTACACCAAGCAGAGAGCAGAAGCCTGGCTATAATTACATTCCAACCATTATATTAGAAACCTTCTGTTTGCTGTTTTATTAATAAGGAAGTCATTATTTATTATTTTACTCAGCTTATCCTTACAATACTAATTCTTTTTTTATGTAAATGATTAATCTTATTGAAATTCTTATGCAAAAAGCTATTTAAAATACTATTATTACTTTTGAAAATGTTAGAATTAATCAGTTGAAGTAATTAAACAGTATGTAAGTGATTAAGGATTTAAGATATTATATTTGCCGTCATATTCTCCTTTTTAATTACAATTGAAACTATATTAATAAACTAAAAAAAACTAAAAGAATAAACCCAAGATAGGAAAAAGACTTAATAAATTTGATAGAAAATGGATCAAATCTAATCACATAAAAAGACTGTAAAGATTATATTAGTCATGTGATTTCTTTAATTCCATTATGTTTAGATTCCAAAATTATTGAGTATATAAATTTTAATTAATTTTATCTTTGTTTTTTTCTGGTCATAAATAGGCCTTATTTTAAATTATTATTGATTTAGTAAAATGATTATAAATTAGCTGTAATAGATGTAAAAGTCAATGGAAAAATATGAGAGCTTGTAATGGTGCCGTGAAGTTTGCAAATAATGGGACTTTTCATGATAAGGGGTGCTATCAGCACCATGATTTTTCATATTTTCATCTGTAATGGTTGGTTGCTCAAACTGGGCTCCAAGAAGGAAATGGCCTAGACTTTTAGTAGCTGGGATCACAGGTAAAAAGAAATAAAAGAAACTTGGGACTTTTTATATTGGTGAGTATATAATAATTCAATCAATATAAAGCCATTTATACTAGTTTTATCATTAAAATATGATAAGATAGGAATATGGGCATGTCAATGGAATATAAGATAAAAATGAATTTAACGTGAATCCAATATGACAAAAAGCCACGTTTTGTCTTAGCTTTGCAACAATGGATGCAAAAATTAATGAAAAGATATTAATTGATTTGTAATGGGGAGGAAAATCAATAGTATATATGTATTGCACGTAATATATGTGAATTAGCCTGTAAACCCCTAGAAACTCACTAACCTAGGGTATGGGAACAAAGTATTTACTGTAAGTAATAAGTTCTTGACCCTGCTATGGAATATTGACATTATTAAGTTTTCATGATGCCAGATCAATCTTATCCTGACCAACTGAATTAGGCTCAAATTTTGCTACTAAATTTCCCTCCTGTTGCAATTCCACTTGGCAGATTGGTGATGCTTTTTCCAGTGGGGCGACTGTGTGTGCTCATGATTAACCCACATATGGGTGGTCCTATTGAGTAAGAAAGGAAATTATTGTGCCCATACCTGTCAGGGATAGTCTCATGGTTGCTGGCGATTAAGGAGAATGGCTGTTGAGGTTTTCTGAGCCCAAAACTGATCTGTTTGATTTATTTTCACCAGACATTGATTTAATTTTATCAGAAGAAACATAAAATGAAAAAGACAACCTCTTTCAGGGGAGAATTGCTACCAAACCTATGCTGGCGATGACCCTTGTCCTGCCACTTCCCAACACACACCCCAAATTTTCTGGATCAACTCAATTGTGGTTAGCATGGGGGAGAGGTGCAATTCCAAAAGGCATGCTGTCACCTGCCTCTTATCTACTACATGGGCTAAGTATCCCATAGTGACAAGTGGGATGGCTCCTGGCTTCCTTCCCATCTTGGTCTGAAAGGTAACTCCTCCCAATTAAGCCACATGAGTTGCTCACCAAAACTTACATGAACAATCAGCTTTGCCTCTAACACAGCCACACCCAATTTTCTTAACTTATTATAGGTCAAAATTGCTATGCTATAAAAACTTATAAACTTAAGCTGTTTTGCCATCTTTCATTAGATGTCATAGATCACTAGAACATAAAGTAGATTAATATGAATGAGCAGACTTGATTAATAATACTTAAAATCAATTTTTAAACTTAATCTTGACCTCATTTATTTTAACATGGTTAGTCAAAATATTTGGTGCTTACAATTAGAACAATAAAGCTAGTATAGCTTTTTTAAAATGTTTTTTGTATGATGAGGCTTGTTAGAAATGGGCTATCATGTATGCTATAAGTGAATTTACCTAGCTTGCTTATAAATAAATGACTATCATTAAACAATTTTTTACTTAACATCACAAGTTTTTTTAGATTTTAAATGCCTCACCATATCAGTAACCTTTGGAAAAGAGATCAAAAACAATCTTTAATGTAATGATATAATCATTTCTAAGAATGTTTTCATAGGTCATTAAAGCGACCATGATTATAAATCAGAGCACCACTTTTTTGCTCAATATATTAAGTTTGCAGTAATGTCTAAAAATTTGTTTCCAAAATTTACATTGAAGACTTTTTATAGCCTTTAATTTCAAATGGGTATATCTTAAACTGAACAACTTTAGTGTTTGATAGACTCTTAAGGTATATAACTAAATAGTTGGATGATATTTACACAACTAAAAAACTTAAATAGGAAATTGTGCACAAATATCAAAAATCATAACTTAATTATATAGGCTTTTAAAAATATAAGTACCTAGATATTTATATATAATTAAAATCTAACATACATGTAGTAAAACTATTGAGTAAACAGCTACTACCTGGTTATTTTTTTTCTAGATCATGATGTACTTTTTTATCTCATGTGTACTTATCTACTATTACTCAATGTATAAATCTTTGTATTAAGTATAAAATTCTTTCTTTACATATGCCATTAGACAAAAATCTTGTACTATATACAGCATATAAATAACACTCTCTGAGATTAATTTTTTTCTTTTAATCATATGGCCAATTGAGAACAAAAAAGGTTTAGATTACTAACCAAAAAGATTATAAATTTAATATTTTCGATTTATTTGAGGTACGTCGACCAGGGGATGGACAGTACCAATCACAACACTCAAAATGGCAAAACAAACTACTAATCAGGTGGGAAGCAGAAACTGCTTAACCCACCATGGCAGAGGGTGAGGAGGGGTCAGGGGGTTGATTTTCAGAAAGACCCGCCTCAATCAAGGGGTGTTGGTTGCAGTACTGGATCAGAGCAGAGAGCCAGGGCGTTGGGGCATCTGCATAGTGGGGGCTGAGGTCAGCGTAGTAGGAGTTTTCCACTTCTGCATCAAGATAATGACGGGAAAGTGTCTCAACAAAAGCTGCGAGGAGAACTTCAGCTTCTTTGCGGGCTTCAGGAAGTTGGGTGAAAAGGGAGATACTGTGGCGGGTGATTTTTGCTGAGGGGTTGAATGAAGCAAGTGTTGCGACATTCATAACAGCAATTTCAGCATCATCAAATAATTTTGAGATGTCACTGCAGGGAGATTCAGGGGAAGTCAGGGGGAAGAAGATGGTGGGCAGGCCATGCTGGAGCTGAGCCACTGACTGGGCCACCGCGGTGCGTAGTTTTGGGCAATGAGGAGAGGCCACCGCAGCTAAGGCGAGCTGGTGGTCACTTTGGAAGGGGGTTGTATTGGGTAGAGGAGCAAAATGGCGAGGGGTAGGGGTTTCATCAAAGTTGGGAAGGAAAAATTCTGCCCGACCATAATTGCCATGGCAGAGAGGTTGACCTGTATGCTTACTAATAAGGATATTACCTGATTCGTCAGTTTCAGCCAATAGATCCCATGGATTTTGGTTCACTGGAATAGTGGCATTTAAATTTAAGTGGGTAGGATTGGGCGAATGGGCAGCTGCTTGGGTACGAATGTTGGTCCAAGCATTGCTCTGATTGGCTGGCGTAGATTTAGGCGGGAGAGTGAGGATGGAGGTTTTGGGTGGGGCTGATTTTCCAAGTGGGCCCACTGAACGAGATTGGAGGGTGGGAGGGGGCAGCAAAGCGCCCCATACTGAACCTCCAGAGGGGGCTCAGAAGCTGCATCAGCAGATTTGGCCTTAGGGCACGCTCTTTTGCATGGTCAAGGCCAAAGCAGAGGGAACAAATCTGCCTACCATTATTGACCCGAGCCCAAAAGAAATGATCAGGTGCTGCAGCCACACTAGCGCGGGGTGGGATTTGTTGGGCTATGGTAGGGTGGTGTGGTATGATGGTGGCTGTTGCACGAGGAGCAGCAAGGCGTTCTGCACCAGAAGGAATGGCAAAGATGAGGTTGGGCTGAGTGCCATAAGCCATGAGCCCCGCGACATAAATTTAATATTTTAATAGCATATAAAATTTTTAGTATAACTTGTTACTAATTGTAGAAATTTAATTACTGGTAGCTCACTATTTTTAATATCATTACTAAACATAGTGACAGTTGCTTTAGTGATATATATTGCTTTATATATAGTTAAAAAGGGTAAAAGATGGCAATGCTTTAATGAAGAAATTATAGTATATGCTTTGGTATTTTATGTAAAGTGACACTATGAAGAATATTATATGAAAGTTTGAGTTAAACTTTCTGAATTGCATAAGAAGCTAAGATGTTACAATTAATTATAGAAAACTATAAGAATACTTTAAGATTAGTATAAGTGATAAAACTAAATTTTAGGGTTTTTATATGAAATCCTTAAAACCTTTATGAAAAGATATTATTTAGATTTTTTTAAATTATGCGTATATAAAGATTTCTGAGCCATTTGTGTCAGACAAAAATTTTCACGTTCAAACCATGTTCATGTTGATTGATAAAATTTGACTAGCATTGAATTTTCATGGATCATGCTATTCCTAAGGTGTCTTAAAATGTTGATCCATATATATTCTCCAATTTTGTATAGATTGTCTATATTAGCCATAATTAGTGCTGATCTATTTATCACTTTACTTACTTGGTCATCATCTCCCATAATATAGATGAGAAAATGAATAATGTATTTTTTTAATTCCCCTAATTTATAGTCTAATTTTAATACACTTTAATCAAGAACATAATCAAGATCCATACATATTCTATAAAGATATACAAGGTTGACTTATTTCTGAGCCATTATGGCTAGTCTCTCCTATATTATCTTAAATTGTGAAAAATGTTAATACTCTAACACCTGTTTAATAGAGAAGGTATTAAAATATAAATTTTACCTCCTTATAGTATATTGGTAGAAGAATAATAAGAACTGGAAGTATCATGTCTAAAAATGATAATTGTAGTTTTTATAGTTTTAAATGTTCTCATTACCACATTTGTAGATGATGTTATAAGGTCTTACTATATGAATCCTAGCTTCCCACTATGCTATATAATACAATTGCAATAACACAATACTGAGTCTGATTTGAAGTATTGGTAAGCGTTATATAGACTCATTGGAAGCTTTATTCTTTTTTTTAAAGTTTTCTAAGATTGGTAATAGCGTTAAACATATTGGTATACATATTAATCTAATCATAATACCCTTGTAAGATCCAAGCTTATATTACTAGTGGCTTCCATTTTAGTAGACTTTGAATCCCTGCTACAGCTCATATAATATTTTTTATTGACATTTTAAGTATGTGACTACACTAATGCCATAATCCATAAGAGCTTAGGTATGTATTTTTTAGCGATAAGGCTCTGAACTTGTCCAAATGTACAAAATGAAAATGTGCCATTTTCACAAACTATAGTACCATATATTGAAGTGATTTAGGGCTAAAAAGTTTAATAAAAACTTTTTTAATTACTAACATCATAAAAATAATGAGTAAACTCTTTCTAATTTCGCATAGTGGTACTTAGGAAAGCCATTTCAGGGGATATTGTCAGGTTAGTTTGGTTAGCCTTTGCTGTTTGTGCTATGGTTGGGAGTTTAACCCAAATTATAATTTTACCACATGTTATGACACTAGTGCTCTAATTTTATTTGGGATTTTCCTCAATTTAATTCATTAATAACAATGGCTTTTTAGGCTTCCAAGGATGAAGATTTAATCTAACATTTGACCATTCAGAGCTATTTTTATGACACTTATGCTCACAATAAGTGAGCCATAAATTAGCGTAAGGATAATTCAACAAACAGACTTTCATCAGTTATTGGGGATACTCTCAATATATCTTTGTTTACCAGACTTTAGGGCGCAACTTGCCACCACTTTGAGAATTGAGTTGATGAAAATTTTATCCAATAGCATGTTAAATGCTGCAGATGTTGAATAGCAATGAGGGTTATTATCCAGCAACTGATGATATTTTAGGCTGACAATTAGTTGCCATTCGTTGACTAAGGTTATATGAAAATAATATCCCTAATAAAATTACCTTTAAGTGCTTTAAAAGATTTTACTAGTATTTTGGGTTAGATTTTTGTAGGCCATATGTGCCTAAATATTTTAAGCAAACAAGGCAAGTTTGAATGATATGTTGTCAGCTAAGAATTATGCTTGCTGTCATTAAACAGGAAGAATTAGTATATAGTTTAAGAGCCCTTGTGAGCTTATTATGTCACGCTTTTAAAAAGTGGTTTTCACTACAGTGTTAAGAAATGGCGCTTCATGTTAAGAAAAGAGAGTAATATAATGAGTGGCAAACTGTTGAGTGTAGGGGTGATGAGTGAGTTGAGAGAGCATAGTGCAGAACACTCAAGAACGTGGATTTAGAATATGTCAGTTGGAGACCGCTGCAAAAATCCATGAGTCCATACATTATATCATAAAGCAGCAAAAAAAGCTAAAGAAAACATTGCAAAATTGCAACTACTAGTTAGTGACACTAAGAATCTGAACCAGGCTGAAATTAAGGGAGTTTGGTCTGAGTTACCAGGACTCAAAGTTATTGCTTTGGACTCCATATCCCTTAAGCTAGGAGAGGTTTAGATGGGGAGAGTCGATACCATGGAGAGTAATTGGCAAAACAGGGTTTGGGCATGATCAACATGAATGATCAATTTATGCTGCTAGTGGAATCCTCGGACAAAATGCTGACAAACTCTGCTAACTTACCAAAGAGTTAGAGAAAATGCATTGGAAGTATCAGAAATTGAAGGCATGGAAGTTGAACTGGAATAATTGGGATAAAACCATAACTGATCATATATCCAAGTTAGTTAGAACCATCAAACGTTGTCCCGTGACCCTAATGTGAATCTGACCTGTTAAGAGATGGTCCTCATCTGGGGATGGCAGCCCTAATAAATCCAGCTATGGATGTCTGCAGAAGGCGCCTGAAGCTCTGGCCGCTTATATAGTACGGCTCCCTGCCTCATCAATTAAACTCACTAGCTGATGAGAAAATACAGGCAACAACCCTCTCAGGACTGTGGAATATTGGCTAGCTTTTAAAGCTGCTGGATACTAGAGGAAGAATGTTCCTGACTTCTTTGGGCTTTTTGAAATAACCATAGTAGGGTGTGAGAATCAGCAAAAGGCTGTTAACGCAATTGATGCCTTGATAAAAATTTAATCTAGTCCTGCTCCTATTAGCCTCAAACAATTTTTTTATGCGGAGGCAAAAGATGCCATTTTGGGGGAGTTTGGCAGTATAAAAAATGTTGCCAACTGGAATCGAGAATTCATGGGCGTTCAGTTCAAGAAGGATGAGACCATTGGTGCTTTTGTTGATTAATCTATCATGAAGATCAGAATCTTTCTGAGGAAGGAGTTTTGACCTATTTTGATGCTCAAATTGCAATAAAAATGGCGCTGTGGAACCATAAGGGTCTAATTTGAACCATGATCTCTACCTTGGATGTGGGTATGAAGAATGCTAAGAAGGTAGATTTTTTCAATTTTGCATAACCACTTTTGATGCCCCTAACAAAAGCTACTAGAACGCCAATACTGGCATTACACGTTACATGCAGAATTGACATAATAATAACCAAGCAGTAGCTGACCCCAGAGCTAAGATAAGCATGTGTTGTGAGTTTCATTCTCAGTGATAGTTGAATCTAATAGTGTGCAAGGCTAAACATTATAGCGACTGCTGGTCCTTGCTCTTTCCCCATCATTGGTGGCCTTACCCTACAAATCTGCATGACAACCCACCACCCAGCAGACCAGCAACTTCTCCTTTTGAGACATGATAAGTTTTATGGGTCAGAGGTCCTCTCCTAGGACCTGTCCAATGATTGTGGTTCAGAGGCCTCTATTGACTCCTTCAGGGTTCCCCCCTTTAGTCCTCCAGATACATCATTTTTGCTGCTAGTTGCCCAAGTTCCTGCGGGGTTTCCATCTAGTTCAAGCTTAGAAGTTGGTTGTTCTGACCACTCCAGGTGTTATATCCCAGCATCTAGCCTTTGGGGATCTTCATCCCACCTCCATCAGCTAAACTAACCTCTGTTCACGAAATTTTTATTAAAGACAGGAAAATGAAAGATGCTTTATTAAGTTGGAGAATAAGCAATTTATAAGTATTTCTTGCCTATCTGAGTCATCATCAATCATTTCAGGCATTTTGTCAGCATTATCAATTGTGATTCTCCCAGCTTAGCATTCATCAGCACTCTCACTGGTGATTCTCCCATCTTAGCTCACTATCATCAATTGTCCATTAACATAAAATCTCAATTTGGCATAATTCAAATTTTTTTAAATAAGTGTTTGGCATCCTCAAAATAAGTTGATGTGTCAAATTTGGTCCAATTTAGTATTGGATGAACCCCAAAGGTTTTCAAAGTCAACTCAGCTATTCAACTCTATTAATTAATTATAAATGGGTTGACATCCTCAGCATCAGTTGCCATTGTCAAAATAGGGGAAAATTCTATTGAAAAACTTAACCAATACTCTCAATGTCAAAATAAGAAATTTGCTATCTATATTGATATTACTAATCATCTTGACATCCTCAGCCTCAGTTGTGAGTGTCAATATCTACTAGTTCCATATCAGGGATGATCCCCAATACTTTACTGATCCAGCAGACCAAGACAGCTCAACCCAACCAAAAGGGAGCACAAAATAGGGTTTTATTATTACTTTATTTGAGGTAAGCCAACCAGGGGATGGACAGCACCGATAAAAAATGACCAAAAAAACACAAACCAAAAGCCCTAAATGAGTGGTGAAACACCAAAACAAAAAGAAAAACCAAGCCAACCAGGTGTAACAGTTGTGGACCGCTTATCCCACCATGGCGGAGGGGGAGGGGGAGGGGGCTTCAGACAGCTTATCAATTTCTTCCTCATTAATGAAGAGACAAGTGAAAGCTGAGAGCAAAGGGGTTGGGCGTCCACAGGATGCAGGTTTAGGAAAAATGACTAAAAGAGTTAAGTTCATTGCTAACAAGCTGGGCCTGGAGCAAAGCTTCTAGGAATTTGGCAACATGGTGTTCAGCTTGTATGTGTGAATCAGGAAGCTGAGAAAATTTGGCTATATTGGCTCTGGTGATGCGCGTTTTGGGGGAAAATTCTGCCAGTGCAACAACTTGCGTGAGAGCATAGATGGCGGTTGCCCTTAATCGTTCAATTTCCTCCTTTGCAACCACAGGGAAAATATCAGGGTAATGGATTAAATGTAGCCCCTCATCAAATTGAGTGACAGATTGTGCCATGGCTTCACGGAGATGGCGGCTATCAGGAGAGACCACAGCAGCTTCAGCAAGTTGATGGTCACTCAAAAATGGAGTAGCAGTGGGTTTGGGGATATATTTCTTAGGTGGGAATGGGGCATCAAACTCTGAAGGAAGATGTGGTTCCGAATTAATTGGAAAGTTGGGAGGAGGTACAATTTCCCCAAATTCAGCAATTTCATCTAATAGGTCCCAGGTATTTTGATTGAGCAAAATTGACCCTGATGGACGAGGTATTGGTTGAGTAATTTTTGGAGCATTAAATCGGTTGGACTGAAGATGGGTCCAAACCTTCTCCTGATTGGGTAAATTGTTTTAAATTAAGCCGGCTTGGGCTGTGGTTGCAAAGGTTTTGTTGGTTTTTGAGCGTTCAGCTGGAGGGGGTGGGGGCAGCCAAAATCCCAATCAAATGCTGATTGTGCATCCCCATGTGTGGACATGGCAGAATCTGCTAGTTTTAATTTGAAACTACAGATTTCTTGGAATGATCCAACTCATGGCATAGGGGAAAAATGGTGTAGCCGTTGTCAACACAAGCTCAAAAGAAGTGGTCTGGTGCAGATGGGATATGTGCATGGGGAGGGATGTACTGGGCTACAGTTGGTTGGTGGGGGGTGATGGTGGCTATTGCCCATGGTTCTGCTAACTGCTCAGCTCCGCTTGGAACCAGGAAGTGGAGGATGGGGTTTATATTATATTTAGATAGCCCCATCATCAGTTCTTCATAGAGTGTTTGAGGCGGAAGGTGTGAAGGAAGGTTTGTAAAGGTCACCACCATTGTGGTGTCACTGGGGAGGCGTGTACGGATTGTGGAAATAGGAGTGTTTTTATATATCAAGGGCGTAGATGCTGCTGCAGCTGCGTCCTCTTCAGTAGGAAAATCAATATCAAAATAGCCCTTATAAGGGCAGAAGTCAATAAATTCCGCTGGTGAAAACGTGAATGTTGCCAGCTCAATTATCGCTTTGTCAGCATATGGGAAGAGACACCCATATTCAACTCGGAAGCAAAAGTGAATATTGGATCAGGGTAGGGTTAGTGGGTGGGGGCGGGTTGGGTGTACTCACGCTAAGTGTAATGATAAGTCTCTAGGAAGGACAAAACGGCCTGATGCATTAGGCGGACTGGATGAGCCAGTCTGCACACATTTTCCTACAGGGCGGAAAATGCTAGCAGGTGGAGGATCCGCTGACATAAAATGGAAACTGATATGGTGAAGGTGGCGATGGAAAATTTAATGGATGCTTTTTCAATAAATTCACTCAAAAGTGATGTTGAGCGGAAAGAAAAGCAAAATAGGGTTTTATTATTAAATTATATATATGAAACTAGAAAATAGTCATCAATCATATTTGACTGTTTTAAATACTAATTTGAGTAATATGTGAAGAATATCACCTGGTTAAAGTTCTAATATACCCTGACATACCAGATGATATTCCTCAAGGGTAAAAACACCATTGTTTAGTGGGCCAAAACTTTAATGATGCAATGTTTGGGAGGTACCTGGTCCTATATTTTTACTTCCCAGAAGCGTCATAAATTAAATCATTGAGGCTGAGGTTCTGCAGGAGGCATCCTCCCCCCAAAGAACTGATCCAGTGGCTTTTTCCGACTACTTACAAATACCTCAAGTTAATCAAGCAACACACTAACAGAGTCCCTTGTATTGATAACCATTGTTGAGAATTTTCATTCTTAATAATAGGTGACTCTATTAGTATGCCATGCCAAACATTATGAAGGCTGCTGGACTTACTTTTTACAATCTATAGTGACCTTTCATTACAAATCTTCAGGGCAACCTTCCAAACCAACGACCAACAGCTTTTTCTTCTGAGTCATAACCACTTGTTATGGCTCAGATGTCCTCTCCTGGGACTTGATAAACAATTTTGGTTCAGAGGCCTTTATTGACTCCCACATGTTTCCTCCCCTTCAATTCTTCAGGTCCATCATGGTTTCTTGTTGCCCAAGTTCCTGCGAGGTTTCCATCTAGTTCATGATTAAAAGTTGATTGGTCTGACCGCTTAAGGTGTTATATCCCAGAACTTAACTTCTGTGAATACTCAGTCTCACCTAATTCATCTAAGTTAACCTCTGCCCATTGAAAACTTAAAAAAGGAAGTCAAAAGAGTAATATTTTATTAAGTGGGAGAATAACTATTTATAAGCTTTTTTGCCTATATGCGTCATCATATTGATTGATGGCTTTCGTCAGCACTCTCAGTGGGGATTCTCCCTGCTTAGCTCATCATCCTCAATTGTACACCATCAATTCTTAATTTACCTTAGTCCAAATTTAATAATAATTATAAGTGTTTGACATTTTCAGCATAAGTTAGCAGTGTCAAAATTGATTTAATTTAGTATCATGCTTATCCCCAATGGTTTTGTGAAATCAATATAAAAAATTAAGTCTACTAACATTATATGGTTTAACATCCTCAGAAACAGTTGCCACTGTCAAAATAGTTAAAAAATTTTGTAATATTTAAAACAATACTCTTGACATCAAATTTAGAACTTTTTTATCTTAATTGATATACTTAAACATATTGACATCCTTGGCCTTAGTCACCGTGTCAAGATCCACTGTTCCCTATCAATAAAGATCCCCAATACTTTATTTTTAGTGGACCAAAACAGCTCAACCCAACCAAATAGGCACAAATTGGGGTTTATTATTAAATATACTTGAAGCAAATAAAATAATTGGAAATCGTCCTCAACAAACATAAATACAATTTCTATAGCATGCAAGGAATTTCATCTGCTTAAATTACAACATATCCACTAACTTAGCCATATGATATACCTAAAGCACGACTCACCAATTTTCAGTGGGTCAAAACTTTAATTAAGAATGGTTGGGAGGTACCTAGTCCTATATTTTTACCTCAAGAAGCGTAATAAATTAAATTATTGAGGCTGAGGCTCTGCTGTAGGCATCCCTCCCTCAAAAAACAGATCCAGTGCTTTTGCCACCTCCTAACAAATACCTAACTTCAATCAAGAAACACACCAACAGAGCCCCCTGTATTGAGAACCATTGTTGAGAATTTATATTCTCAATTATAGGTAACTTTATTAGTATGCCAGGCCAAACAGTATGAAGACCGCTAGCCCTTTCTCTTTCACCATCATCAGTGACTTTTTCCTACAAATCCGTAGGGCAAACCATTAAACCAGAGCCCAACAACTTCTCCTTCTGAGTCATGACCACTTGTTATGACTCAGAGTTCCTCTCCTGGGGCTTGTCCAACGCTTGTGGTTATGCGGCCTCTATTGACTCCCTCAGGGTCCCTCTCCTTTAATCATTCCAGTTCATCTCCTGGGAATTGTAAAAAGATTGTGGTTCCACGGCCTCTATTGACTCCCACATGGGGTTCCCTTTAATCCTTCAGATCGATCATTGTTGCTGCTAGTTGCCTAAATTCCCGCGGGGTTTCCATATAGTTCAAGGTTGCGAGATAGTTTTTTCTGATCACTCCATGTTTATATCCCAGCACCTAACATCTGGGGATCTTAAGTCCCACCTCTATCAGCTAAGCTAACCTCTTTCCACTTTAAAGCTTAATGTGGTAGGAAAATGAAAGATGCTTTATTATTTGGGAGAACAAACTATCTATAGGCATTTCTTGCCCATCTGCATCATCAAAATTCTTAAACCAGCATTATTCAGCACTCTCAATGGCAATTCTCCTGCTTAGCAATCATCAACACTCTCACTTATGATTCTCCCTGCCTAGCTTATTATTTTCAATTGTCCATGATTACATCAATTCCAATTAGCTGAAATCTTAATTTAATGATAAATATAAGTGTTTGACATTATCAGCATAATTTCAGGTATTAAAATGGTCCAATTTGATACTGGAGATGATTCTAATGGGTTTTAAAAGTCAATGTAGCTAATTTATTATATTAATTTTTAATTTTTAAATTTATTGTGAGGAAGGCCAACCATGGGATGGACACTTCCGAATTTGGCCCAAAAGAAACAAAACTTAGTAACAGTGAAGGCACCCCAGAGAAGCGATGCTATCTCTTGTTGCCAACGGGGACGCCACTATGGGAGGGGAGGGAACGTGTGAAGGGGCCGTAGCCTCTATTGAACACGTGTGGAGGAAGGGGTCTGATTTGATGAACCAAACTGGGAACCAGGAGGAGACCAGCCTTCGGTGACGCGGTGGGATGTATCCAAATATCCACGCCTGAAAGTGGTCCACCAAATGAGACCAGAATCTGTGGACAGATTCTGGGAGGGTGGGGGTGGAGCCTTCAATGGCATCCAAGACAATCGTGTGGATACTCCACATGGCGATTGAAACCACCAGAGCACAGAGGGAGGGTGGAATGGGGGAGGCCATTGATAAAGCAAACATATCTCTTGACAGACTGAAGGGATGTGTTTGATCCTGGCCAAGCAGACGTTGAACTTCACGCCATATCACCTTAGAGGTAGGACACTTCTCCATGCGGTGGAACAGCGTTCCATACTGGCCACACATGACGCGGGATGAGTGTAAAGCGTTAGAGCGCTCAGCCATACAGTACACCCGCCTCAGGCAGCGCCACACAGGGGAACGGATTTGAGGCTGCAACAGAGGGTGGTGTGCGTATTTCCAAATAGTCTTCTGGGTCTCAATGGAATAAGGGCTGTCCATCATGTCCAGGTAGTCCACCCTGGATAGGACATGGGGCCGTGTGGGGATCAAGACATCTTGAATGGGTAGCCCCTGTACCTCCTGTGTGAACTGAGGAGAGGGGCGGCCTCTCTGTGCTGTGTGTCCACTATTATGAATTATCCACTCAGCGCTCCGCATGGAGAGGAGGATTCATTTGTAGTAGGTTTTAGTCCCATGAGGACCTGTGGCCGATGAGTGTGAAGCCAGGTATTTCATCAAGGTGTGAGGGTTCAATGGATTGTTAAGGCCCAAGGCGCGGGAGAAGTTGGAGCGGGCCGCGTGGGACCAGTGTTGGGAGGGGAGCGTAGAGGTGGTGACGGCCGCAATCCAGGTGCCCAGAATCTTGACAGCATGGGCTTTGAAGTCAAGCAGGCCCCTGCCACCATGATGATGAGGGCCAAACATGACCTCTAGCCATACTGGTGGTGGGCGGCCTGACCATAGCCATCCTTGCAGAAGGGCATACATAGATTTGAAAAATCTGGGGAGAAGGCGATGGTGTGGGCTCTGAACCATACTTTGGAAAGGAGCATAGAGTTGGCTAAAACAACCTTGCTAGTAAGGGAAGTAGGGTGGGCTCTAAGGGAGGCGATGCGCTTTGTCACGTTGTCTAGAATATGAATTTCTATTACTGCTGATGCATATCCGCCTGCCTCCACCCACACTCCCAGATGGCGGACTGGCCCTATGGTAGGGCGTGGCACATAGGGGAGCACCAGTGAGGCGGTGTGGAGTGAGCTGGGAGGGCGAACACATGTGCGAGCAGATGGCTGGGCTGGGCACTGGTCGCTGGGGCCCAGCAGGTTTGATACTGACCAAGGAAGATGATTTCAGTTTTGGAAGCGTTCAGTGCCGCGTTGCTTACCCGGGAATACTCCTGGATGAGAGCTTCAAGCGCGCGTGCATCTTGATTATTAGACACCCTGACCACACAGCCATCTGCAAACGCCATCATCTTGACTGGGGCTTGGCTTGGCACATGTACCCCAGTGAGTTGGGCATTCATGTTTCGAAGTAGTGGGTCAAGGCTGAAGTTGTATAAGAGTGGGCTAAGGGGGTCCCCTTGTCACAAGCCCCTTTGAGGGTGGACTACATCCGTCAGGAAGCCAGGGCCACACACTGCCATTGTTGCTGATTCCGTGAGCAGCATTACCCAATTGATGAAGCGAGGGGTAAGCGGAATCGATGGAGGCAGGCCCTGAGGTATTCCCAGTTTACTCTATCATAGGCCTTCTGTTGGTCCAAAAATGCAAGTGCACCAGAAGCTGTGGACTGGCATGCGTTAGCCACAGAGTGCACGTTGTGCCAAATCGACCTTCTGGGTATGAAACTGAATTGTTCTGGGGAGATGGTGGCAGATGCTACAATCCCTAAGCGGTTAGCCATGATTTTTGTTAAAAATTTTTGTATCTGTGTTAGTTAAAGAAATGGGGCGCCAGTTGGATAAGTCTAGCTTGTCCCCTTTCTTGAAGAGTGTGATGGTGAAGGCCTCTTGTCCTCCTGGTAGGAGGCGCGTTTCCAGAAGGCTCTGGATAAGTGAGGCAAGCAGCAGCGGGGATATGTATTTGAAGTACTTTTTATAGAATTAATATGTAATGCAGTCTGGGCCTGGGCATTTCCAATTTGGTGCACTGCAGATGGCTGTCCATAGTTTGTTCAGAGTAATCAAATTCATTATTTCCGGGTATCAGGAAATGATGCAGATGTGGGTTCAGTCAAAGGATTCCCCCTTTAGCTGGCTTAATTGAATTGGATTGGTATAACTTGGAGTAACACTTTTGTATTTTGATTGTCACTTTGGCTGGCATATCCGCGATGAGATCATTTGATCTTCGCACCTGTGTGCAGGCCACGCTCTGGCATGGTGTGAAATTTTTTTAAAAAAATATGCGGTGCACTTGTCACCCTCTGTAATGCATTTGGCCCTGTACTGAACACAAACCCGATGTTTGTGTTGCCTTTCTAGCACGTTGAGGTGGGCAGCTGCTTCCGCCCACTTCTGGCCCCATGCAGGGCTGTATCCTGTAGCTGGGATGTTGGACTCCAGGTGTGCCAACTCTGCCAGAGCGCGCGAAATGATGGCTGATGTGGCTCATGAGCGTCGGGAGGAGAGGTGGCAAGAGTGGCGGATGGTACCAATTTGAAGGCTGCCCATGTGGAGATGGGGTCCGCGCAAAATGGTGTAACAAACTCTTTTGCCAAAGTTGCTGATTCCGTCAAGTGGAAAATCCTGGCGACGCAAGTTTGGGAGGGCAGAGTTTGCACCAATGTGGGGCCTTAGCCATTATGACCGGTAGGTGGTAGGTTATCAAGACCAGCCGGTGGTTGGAGAATTCAATTTTTGTTGTTTGGAAGTGGGAAATGTGAGGTTGAATTTCGCCGGCGTAAGGATAAGGTTGATGCGGGTCATGGACCTTAATTGGCCATTGTGGACATGGGGGCGCGTCATGTTTTGAGCAGCGGGGCTTGCCATGGCAGCGCGTCTAATAACCCAAGGGTGGCCTTTAGAATGCGAAGTTCTATGTGACCCTGGGGGGCATGGGATGAGGAAGGCCAACGGTCTGTGGGTGAGTCTAGCCAACAGTTCATGTTGACAACTACAAAAGGGTCAGGGGGTAATGGGAGGGATTTGACCAACAAGAAAAATTCCTGACGCTCTTGTGAACAGGTTGGGGCATAGATGTTGATGATAGTATGTGCCACGTCAGCCCACGAGAAAGTGACAACAAGGACTCAGCCATTTAGGAAGGATTCTGACAATAAAAATTTGATAAAATTGTTTTTCCAAACTAGCACCCCACAATTGCTCTGACCAAAAGGATAGGGATGGGAAGAGCATGGTTTTCCAAGCATCCTTAGAACCTCATGGAAAGTGGGACTTCTGAATGGCCAGGATATCTACGGGTAGATTTTTTGTAAAAACTCAGTTTCCTAGCCCAGGACGGGGAGGCCTTAAGTCTGGCGATATTCAACGTCCCTAAAGTGAAGGTTTCCCCCATTGCACCTTAGGTGTGAGGGGGTGGGCACCAGGGCCCACTAGCCTCCTCTAGATCCCCATGGGCCTTCATGGCAGCGCGGGTGTTTGCAGCAGTGCTATTGGTAGTTTTGTTGATTTTAGAATAAAGGTTTGCGTTGGCTTTTACCTTCGCTTTTTGTTTCCCCAACGGCAAACAAATTTTTTGTGGTGCAGATGAGTTTGGTGCACCAACAAGCAGGTCAAAATGTTTTTTCAAGTAGGTTGGACCCCAAGTCAGTTTCAACCAGATCTTGGTTGCAAAGATCGGGTGAGATTGAGTCACCTATCAGGTCCTCAGATTGGGTGGCTCAAACAGCATGGGCTTCTCAATATGATTGGTTGAGTGATTCCTGAGTTGATTCCGCTGCAAAGGTTTCAATGTCCTCCTGGCGTTGGGAATGTGGGATAGCGGTGGTAACTTTGGCTGCTTCCTTGGCCGCGGCCCTGTGGGCCTGCTTGGCCTTCTTCCACTTTTGCGGGGAAATAGGTTTTACCAGTAGGTAGCAACCTTGTGCTCCCCACGGGAAAGCCTCTTTAGTGCTTGCAGTTGGTTTGTAGTGCGCCTCTCCACTGGCCATGGCCGCTAAGGGGTGCTCTTGGAATGTGACGCCCTCCTCGGTGGGGCATGCATGTGCCTTATGGCTGAACGCGTCACAGTGGGTGCAGATGGGGGGGGGGTGCGCTGTTCATGGTTACCCAGAAAGGGTGGGTGGTATGCCCTTCAATATCGATATATGTGGAGTGCAGGATCTGGGTTAAGTCCTTTTCAATCTCCTCAGTTGGGGTCAGAACTGCGATGGCTTTGCCAGTGCACAGGTGTGACATCAGCATAAAGCATTCCATCTCGAAAGATTGTATTTCGTTATAAACGGTGAGGCCATCTTTCAGGTGCTGATCCAAAATGGCACATTTTACCGTGGTAGGCAAAAAGTCAAATGTGAGGAAAATTTGGTTGGATTTTGTCTATCTGATGCATTTGGTTTTGATGACCCGTTGCCCTTCAGAGAGGTCAATCACTACATGCACCACAGCAGCTTCATCTGCTGCCTCCTTGTTTTCAAAACTGAGGTCCAGCCAACCGCATGACATGGAGTGAGGTGCAACGTACATTGCAGTTGGGAAAAAGTGTGCACATCCCCACAAAATTTTTCCCATAGAGCTGTTTGTTGGATGCCCAGAAACACGCAGACTCTGTATTCCACTGACAAGAGTGGTTGGGAGTGCGGCGTGTTGATGTACTGGTTGCATCACACTTGCCAAGTGAGGATTTCTGGGGAAATAGTGACTACCGGTTTTTTATTTTTTTTCCAGACTGCCAGTTTCTATGGGGCATTTTTGAACGTTTGAGGCCGTGGGCCTACCACCTGCTCCTCTTACCTTAATTGCCCAACTGCTCCCTGACATGGGCGCAGACTAATCTCCTCTGTGAGATTATCAAACTAGAATCAGACTTGAATTGAATAAGTTGCAAAAGTGATTGCAATGAGAGAGAAAAGTTTATTTTACTCTATTAATTAGTATTTTATTATTAGCAATTAAAGCATCAGTTGTCAGTGCTAAATAGTTGAAAACTATATCAGTATACTTTACTGATACTCTCAACATTTAACTTAGCAATTCGCCATCTTAAAAAAAACCACTCGTCCTGACATCCTTGGCCTCAGTTGCCGGTGTCAAGGTCTACTAATTTCATATTGAGGAAAGATCCCAACACTTTCTTGACCCAGCGGACTAAAATGGCTCAACCCCAACCAAATGGGGAGACCAAATTGAGGTCTTATTATCAAATAATACTTGAAACTAATGAAATAGTTGGCAATCATCCTTAACTATTATAAATACTAATTTATTAATATGTGAGGAATATTACCCAGCTAAAATTCTAACAGTATGTTTTAAAAACTTAAGAGGGCAATTCTAAATACAGGTCACTTGTTATAAGTGTGGCAAGTATGGAAAAATTATGCAGAACTTCCAAACTAAACCAGGCTGGATCAATATGGTTACACCTGCTAATAACCAAGTAACTTATTAGGGATAAGGTCAGGCGGAATAGACATGGAACAATTTATTCCACCTATGCTCAAGTTCCTCCTGACTTAATAATTCCAACGTATAGAGCAACCAAGATGCATAGTGAGGCTTTTGTGGTTATAAATTTTCAAGCAAAGGCCACTGAGCCTGAACTGATTGAAAAGGTAGCGTGACTGTATGTGAAGCAGCCTTATCTAAGCAAATGTACAATGAGCCAAAAATCAGTACCTTGGATGATGGTAACATCAATCTTAATAATTACCTCTGAGTTGCGTTCCCTCTAATGTAGTTAAACAGCTTTCAGATACTTTGATTTGGCTTTTGATGCCACTTTTATAAGTAAACAATATTTCCTCTTATTCCAATTGCACTTATGCTAATGCTTGAAATATCAAGTTAGGTCCAAACCATTATTGATAGCAGATCTCTAATTAATATTATCTCTACAAAGTTAGTAAAAATTAAATCTTGTACCTGATGTGGATCATAAATAAGGTTTATAGGACGTGGGGCTTCCAGACTACCCTTTTTTAGGGGAGCTTATAATGCTTTGCCTCTATATTTTATATCTCTCCTTGTCACAGCACCAGATATAACATTGCCCAACCAGAGTTATGAGATATCAATTGGCAATGACTTCATGTGATATTAATTGGGCTCTGAGTGATTTCCAAGAAAATACTCTCAAAAATCTAGGGCAAACTAGGACATGTTTTGTAACAAGAATGGAGATACACCCTGTTATAATTTTGGCGGTACTACAGAAATACGCCAATGAGTTTTTGCACAAGGTTAAGCCCACTGAGCAATAGGACCAATGATATGACAATCACCGTTCTTGAGACAACGTAATAAACTTAAAAATATGAAGCAATTGCCCCAATGACATTTCTTTATTTAATCTAATACTTTCATTGGATCCTTCCTGATCCGCTCATTCTCTTCTACTAACAACCTCCTTTTTCAATCTTCTTGTATTGCTGATATCCCAGAGACCTCAGCCAATTCTGACCCTTTTTCTTAGACTATTCGTTTCGCCATATTCTCATTGGTTCTGGAAGAGTTCTTTATCTACTAAATTCATAATTGCCCTAATATGAGGCGATCCACTCATTATTTGTAATTAACATCTCATTATTTGTCATTCATAGACTTCATCTTATTGCCTGATTCAGAGGTGATCCAATATATCATTTCCAACCCAATATCGCCTCATCTTAAGGCGCTTGAATAATCATAGCTTGTAATCATGATTGGCGGATTATACCCATTCCGCTGTAATGACTTAGGGCTTATTATCCAGTCATACAAAATTGCGACATTACCCCCCTTGACTGGACAATAAGCTCCTATTATTTGTACGCCTGAATAAAATTTTCGTGCACTTGATTAATAATCCATCTGCTTGCAGGGTCCTTGATAGTATATGCATCAACTCCGGTCTTCATAATAACTTCAAACGCCCCAATCTAGATACTGGCCAACTTGTCCTTCTGCCAAACCCGTGTTGGTCATGGAATAAAAACATGTCCCCATCTTTGAGATGGGCTAACCTGTTACGCTATACCTGATTGACAACTTTATTCTTAATCTTCTTGGCTAAATTGAACAATTATGCTTTGGTTTAAAATTTGATTAATGTGTCAGCTAGTGTCATCAAATAACAATTGGGATCCATTCTGCTGGTATCTTCTACACAGGATTATAGCAGCACTAGAAGAGTAGGGTATCATCCATACAGTAATTGGAAGGGGCTCTTCTCCTTGGAAGAATGATAACTAACATTATAGGCAAAGACAGCTGTGGAAAGGTGGAAATTTCAATCTGAGGGTCAATCCGCTACTAATTTAGAGAATATGTTCACTAAAGTCCCATTAACCTGCTCGACCATCCCATTGGATTGATGTTCATGGGATTTTCAGAACTTCACAATTGGCCTTTAGCTTGTTTAACTTTGGAGGAATGTGTGAAGTGAAGTTAGTTCCATTATTGGTAAAGAGGAACTGAGGGCAGCCGTGGCGCTGAATAAGACATTGCATTATGAACTTGGCCACTGAGACTTTTCCCAGATCCAGTATCACCTGTGCTTCAACCCACCTAGTCAAGGGGTCAATTGCCACCAGAATGTATTTGGACTGGTTAGCTCCCATTAGCAGAGGTCCAATGACATCAATGGAAACCGTATGCCAAGCAAATTGTGGTTTCACTAATTGGTAGGACATCTTCTGGCAGAACTATTTTTCCACCTGGCTTTAGTGGCAGCAGATATTGTTTACAGCACATCAAAGTTATTCTTTCCCAATGATAACAAGGGCGTAAAAATTCCAACATCTTATGTTCACCACCATGCCCGACTGCCTTATGCACACTCATGATAATGTTAATCTGTACTGAGGGTCGTGGGAAGTTCACTGTCAAATTGCTAATCTGTTTGTACAACACACCATTCCTCTGGAAGGTGTTGGCTTGTATTTCATTCAACGCCTTTATGACTTGTGGCAGCTCATCTTTGTACTTTTCCGCTGAGCATCTTATCTACGTGATGTCACCCAGATCTGCCATAACTGCAATGGTTGGTAGCCTCAACAAGCAATCAGCATTCTGGTGTTTAGCTCCAGGTTGGTGGAGGACCTTAAAGTCATAAGCCTGCAGTTTGAGGACCCACCGGGCTAAACGCTTTCAGGCTCCTTGAGGGTTTGCAACCAGCGTAATTGCTTGTAATCCGTTACAACTTTGAACTTGACCCCATGCAAGTACACTCTAAATTTCTCATACGTGTAAATCACTGCTAAGCACTCTACTCAGCCGCAGTATAATTATGATTATGGTAGTTCAAGTTTCAACTGAGGTATGCAAAGGGGTGCTCCTCCCCCTCATCGTCTTTTTGGGATAGGACTACCCCAATGGTGGAAAGGCAGGCATCCATTTGGATGATAAATCTTTATCAAAATTGGGATAGCTCAGCATTAGTACACTGCTCAGCGCCATCCAAAGTTTATGAAAGGAGCATTGGCAGCATTCCATCCATTCAAATGTGGCATCCTTCTTTAATAGCTCAAACAGTGGACCTCCAATACAACTAAAATTAGGGATAAAGTGGCGGTAGTAACCCAACATTTCTACAGATAAGTGTATCTCATGCTTATTAGTTGGCTTAGTCATCTTTTGGATAGCCTCCACTTTGGCCAGTTGGGGCTTCAGCCTGGTCACATCTACCACAAACCCAAAGATATCCAATTGTTCTTTAAAAAGAAATGGCATTTACAGGCCTTAATTTTGATGTTGGCCTCCGCAAGTTGGTGGAAGACCTCCTTCAGATGGGTAAGATGCTCAGATAATGTACACAAAACATTGATATAATTTTGTATATGAGGATGCATGACAGCTTCAGGTCACTGTGAATGGTGTCCATGTCCTGGTAAAACGTAGCGAAGCATTAAACACCCCTTGTGGCATCTGGGTCGGTTGAAAAGCCCCTTGGATGTGATAATGGCGCATTTATCCTGTTCCAACACAGGAAACTCGATTTGCTAATAACTGGATATTAAATCCATCACTGAGAAGTAATGTGCTCCTCCCAACCGATCTAAGGCATAATTGATATGCAGCAAGGGGAATGAGCACTTTTTGTAATGCTGTTGGGCTTCTGGTAGTCTATCACTACACGGTTGGTACTGTCCTTCTTTTTGGCAATCAGAATGGGCGAAGCCCACAGACTCTTTGATAGTTCAAGCATACCTTGTTCAAGCAGCTTATCATTCTCCTCAGTTAACACTTCATCAGCTGCCCTAGGCTGGAAGGTCAGCCGAGACTGATGGGAAGATGGTCCTTAGTGTCAATTAGATGGACCACCTCCCAAGCGCATCCTAAGTCATGATTGTCTGCAGCAAAAATCTCCCTATATTTTTCAAATAAAGATATTACTTGATCCTGCTGTTCTTTCAATACCCTGAATAATTTTTGCACGGCACCACCATCATTATGTTGGGGCTTAAATTGATTGGTAACCGAAATTCATCCAGTAACCCAAACACATAAACCTGGAGGACCTCCTTGACAGGGATCAGATGTTAATATGCCACTATTTGATGTCAGAGGATTTGTATTGGTTCATGCTGCAAATTTTCTAAAAAAACATTGATCTCCTCATGTCCCAGAAAAATAATGCCTGGAGCACCTTAGGCTCAAGCCAGGATTGATGGTAAGGCCCAATGACTTCCTTGTAGAGTTCAGATGGCACTTCTACCTCCAATTCAGTGTTCACTACGACTTGTTGTCTGGAAGGAATATATATAGACCCAGAAGCTTGAAGAGGTAGCCCTTGATAGATGTATATCTGGTGAGAAGGGCCTGGGTCTTACTCTTTAGTCAATGATAGCAAACCAGAATCAACCCGTCACTGTATGCCAGGTTGATATGACCCATGTGCACCAGATCCTATGGCACTCCGCTGGAGGCGAAGTAAATCAGTATCTGTTGCCCCAGAATTACAAAGGTTTCTGCCGTAATATCAACAACAACCCTAAATTGTCACACAAAAGCAGTTCTGTTTAGCAGGCCATAGTTATTGTTCATCAGCACTATTGCTGGGGTTAAAATGACAATCAACCTCAACCACAAGGGCGACACACTGTACGCTCCCTCAGAGACTGTGCTTTCCGCGCCTTCAGTCCCAAACACCATACTATGTTCCATGCTAGGCTTTAATGTCAACTATACCATAAACTTTGTGGACACTATGTTAACTGAAGCGCCCATATTGATTATAGCGAAGACTTAGGGTTTTTTCTAAAACAATGTCATAGTATTACACTCAAAGTAGGATAAATTATAAATATGGAGAAAGTGGACATTTAATGGATCACTTCTCCCGAGAAAGCTCATAATAACCTCCCCAACTTTAAGATACTCTTTAACAATAGCATCCACAAAGAGGGCAGCGTGTACCCCTTTTAAGAGAGGCACATAAAAGGATGGATCTAGCTCCTCTGTAGAGGTTTGAGCAAACGTTTGACAGGCATAAGGCTTGATTTGCTCCTGTGGTCCGTCTTCCACCATGTCCTTGATTTTCGCTCATGTCAATAAATTCACCCCTCCAAATGTCTGAGATATAGGAATGCGTCATCATACTGAGAGACTTTCACTGCATGTATATATATAGGTTCAGGTGGAATTTTTGAGGTTTTAATAGCGAAAGTAGAAAGTCCCATCTCTACTCCGCTCTGACTTTTCCATGATAGTACTGATCCTGCTGTATGTGATGGACCTGACGGTTGGGGAAACCTCATGTCAGGTGCCTCAAGAGACTGCACTTAAAACAATTGACCCTATAGGGCTTGCGTTCTTGATCATTGTAAGATGGACCACACCAGAAGTTGTACTGGGGTTGCTTGGTGTAAACATGCCTCTACCAATAGTTGAACTGCTGATGGTAACTTGGTTGAGGGCGAGGCTCATAGTGATAATAAAGCTGGGGGTTACTAGGTGGACTCTGAGAAAGGCGTGATATTTAACCAAATAAGAAAGTCTGGCAGCAAATGCGGTGGGGTTCCATTTGGTATTGGGCGGAGGAAAGGTAACAAATAGATGGCGCAAAATTTAAATGATTTTAAGCAAGGGTACGTCGTCCTCTAAATATGGAGCCATGACATTGTAAAGATTGCAGTATGGTTTCACTGCGGAGGTCATCGCTATGCATACCTCTAATTAAGTTAAAGTCCCTGCCCCAATTAACACATGGGCTTCCACCATAATATTAATCAGCAATGTGGTGAGGGTCTCATTCTTCTGAAACCCAATGTTCAAGAACTTTGCCTTCTGCTGCATCTTTGTATTTCCTCCAAAACCCACATAACAGTATCCTTCAATTCTTGATAGGTAATGGAACTGTTTGGAAGATTGAAAGTAACTTGGTTGATGCTTGCAACATCCAAGGTGGATATTAACAATTTTGCTTTATGCCGATCTGAAGCTCCTTCTGCTGAAAACACAAATCACCTAAAGAAACCATGGATGTTCTCATCACAATTAAAAGGAGGCAGCTTATAAATACAAACCTCCTGCAGAAGCTCCTCCTTCCATTTGAGCACAGCGTCTAAGGCAGGCAGAGTTCTTCATATTTAACTGATGCAACGTTTCATGAAGATCGTCTGTTAAAGTAAGCCTGATGAGCCATGGTCTGTGACTGAAGATTTTTATTATTTTATAATTGATCAATGATCCTTGAAGTGAGCACCACTGTTATAATTTTGGTGGTATAGCAGAAATACGCTGAAGGTTTTTTCACTGGGTTAAGCCCACTGAGTAATAGGACCAATGATATGACAATCACCGTCCTTGAGACAACGTAATAAACTTAAAAATATGGAGAAATTGCCCCAATGACACTTCTTTATTTAATAAAATACTTTCAGCGGATCCTTCCTGGTCTACTCACTCTCTTCTAATAAAAACACCCTTTTTCAATCTTCTTGTATCGCTGATATACCAGCAACCTCAGTCAATTCTGACCCTTTTGCTTAGACTATTAGTTCCTCCATATTCTCATTGGTTCTGGAAGAGTTCTCCATCTATCAAATTCACAATCGGCCTAATTTGAGAAGACCCAATCAAATTTGTTGCACATCAACATCTCATTACTTGTCATTAATTGGCATCATCTTATTGCCTTATTCAGAGGTGATCCAATATATCCTTTCCAACCCAATATCTCCTCATCCTAAGGCGCTTGAATAATCATAACTTATATTCATGATTGGCAGATTCTACCCATTCCTCCATAATGACTTAGGGCTTATTATCCAGTCATACAAAATCATGACAGACCCCTAGATTAAAAAACAAATATATTAGTTTATTATACTCAGATGGAATGCCAGACAATTGGAAGTTCAACTAGCGGGAAAGAGTGTTCAGATGTCAAATAGCTTAACTATTATCAGAAATTTTATGTCTAACTTTTGGAAGAATAGTTCTGACCTGAGTAATAACTTTTTTAACTCATGGCTGGATAGCTTGACTCAAGCTAATATAGTCATTTTAAACCCTTGGTGTAATAGGCGAATTGATGGGGAAGCTTGCCCACGCACTACCTTGAATTCAGTGCTACCATTTAGATGAAACCCCTTTCTATAGACCTGAAAGTGATTTTAAGGTAAAAATATACTTTACACCAGCTAAGAACTAAGAAATACTTTAATTGATCAAAGTGAGAATGTTTTCATGGCAAGTGAATGGTTAAAATACTAAGTCATTTCCACATGGATTGTCTTACACGTTGTCAATCAATCACCTGGACTGAGATATACTGGTATGAAAAAGTTTTTAGAATACTCTGATAGGCTGATCTTTCATTTAGCTAAATTTGGTCCTCCCAATCAGAAAGGCGTCACATTAGATACAAACTGAATCAAATTTAGTAAGAGTTTGGATAAAAATTAGAGCAATAATTTATATGAGTCTTGACCCTGGAATAATCAGATGGACACAAATGTTGACAAATCAAAAGATACATATCCAAAATCTTATCGATGTATTGCTTCCCATATTGGTGTACCAATTATAGCCATGTGGAAAAAGAACCTGTAGCCTGACAACCTTTGGGCCCTAAACTTAGTCTAAATCTCTTTATATAATTGTATCGCGTGACTATAACCTTGACCAAGTCAATGACTATGAGGTTTTCCTGAAAAGATGGTATAAAACCTTAAGCTTTTTATTAAAAAAGTATCATTTCCATATCCATATTAATTTTTAACTTAAATCCTGTTTGTGGTCTACTTTCTAATCTAAATTTTTAAACAGCTGCCAGTTTCCTAATACTCCTACATATGTATATTTTTGAGTTTCTGTGGCTAAGAACATATGAGCAGCTTCTTGCTTGTATTTCAACAAGTAATGCTCACTACAGTGGATTCTTTTTTACCACAACTATTTTACAATTAAGATGGAAGAGCTTCTGTAACTAGCGTAACTTGATGGATAAGAAATGGGGATGGTGAAGAGGATGACCGGATGGGTAGCCCTCCTACCCTCAACTTTTAAGATGGACAATTTCGACTTCATGATTATACCAGAGTTTTGACAGATTACCTGGACTGGTACCAAAGTGGTTAGAGACCTTACTTATGGTATACTGAATCAATGTGATATCAATTCCCGTGAGATTGGGTTCCACAGTTAAAGATCACTTGATGTTCTTATATGAAACTAGAAACCTCCCTAAAATACGGTCAAATCACCAATTTGAATACCTACATATAAAAGTTTGCTCATCTCACTATGATTCACAGTATTTACCTGCTAGGAGTACACCATTAATAAAAGCAACGCCATCTGGTGAAGCATGATGCATATTGGCCGGCTTATGACAATCTCTACAATTTGGCTTCTAGTCGTGTAGTAAATGAGAAATATGGAGTGGAAGTAAACCGAAGATTTAGTATTTAGCTACATGAGAAAATAACACGAATGATATGAGCATACTGAAGTATGTGGAAGAGGCCATGAAGATCTCACATGAAGAAAGAGATGTGCGCGCCACTAGGACTCACTATATTTGAAGACTTTGCAAAGGAACTTACAAAACATGACGACCAAACTCTCAGTGAGCTGTTGTCTCAAGCCTCTACTTCTCAGAATGGTGATTAACAGAGAATAGCCTCTCTAGAACAACAATTATCCCAAGCCATGTCTGGCGTTGTGGAGCTCAAACGGCGTCCCTCTCAAGAGTCTCATAGTTCCTCTACTGTTTTATAAGCCAAGGTCACTTAATTGGAAAAAGAGTTAAAGCTAAAGGCATCTCTCAAAAATGACAAGTATTTGGCTTGATGGTTCAATGAATATGAGAAGGAAGTTCTGATGTCAAGAACAACATCAAAGTGCCTAGTTTGCAAAAGATGTCTACTCTTAGTTGCATCACGTTGAGAGTTCCTACGTATAGTTCAAGACTGACATACACTAAAAGGATCCCACCCACCTGACGATGAGGGGTGTAAGTAAATAAAGGAGGAACTTTTAAAGCGTGTTAGGGTGGTGGAAGATGTAAAAAAAACCTAAGATTTCGTTTATATAACCTTCAATTTAAACTTAGGGGAACTTGGACGGGTTGAAGAAATTGTGAGCCACAAGCTTACAATTGAGGCTATAATGACACTTTTTTAATCCGCCTCTCAAAAGCCTCATGAGCCATGAGAACCAGGCTTGATGCCATACAAGAGAAAATTGTTCAACTTTCATGATACTTTGATCAGATGGACATTTGCTCAGAGATTATAGGACACAATGCTCCTGCTGTCTGTGCCCTCAATGGGAGTGATCTAATCCATTTCAGACCTACTTCTAAGGACAAGTTTATCACTGGCGAGGGTAACATTGCTGCATTTCTAAACATTTATGAATCGCATGGAAGGGGTGACTGATTACCAGAAAGTTAAAAACATCCTCTCTTAACTAAGTCTCATGGACCAAGAAGTAATGGTTTCTCTCAGGGATACCCTAGTACCTGGGTGGAGGTTAAGGAAGCGCTTATTGACGAGTTCAGCTCAAAACAGAGATTAAGAATGAAAACAGGGCTTATGCGCATTAGCGTGCATAATGGAGAAATAGTTGCTGCCTTCAAGATTGGTTCTACATTGAAGCCCAGACGCTGCTAACCTCTAATATGTTAATTTTTTATGACGCCGTCACTGCCATCATGACTAGGTTGGCTTCCCATCCTTCCCTGGCGATGCACATCACCTAAGTGAACCGTTATTCTGGAATGTTCATGATATCAAGGAGGCTCTGAAGCTGTTGCAATTTCCAAAACTTGAGATTACCCAAGGAGTTATATCTGAGGCTAAATCTTGACCATTGAGCATCTAAAGCCAAAGCTGAAGTAAACTGAGCGCCCTAAGTGCACCTATTGCAATAAGGTCAGTCATGTTGACATTGTGTGTTTGAAGAAGAGATATATCTCACTATAGAGAAGAAGAAAAATTATCATTGTGAGACAGGCACCCCTATTTCTGATGAATATGATGTGACAGACTCCAATTTCACTTCTATTGCTCATTTGACTTATATTTAGATAATTACTCTGAATAAGAATCTGGGGGTTATTAAGTTGTTGGATATTATGTCTTAGGAGTGTCAGCTGAGTCAGTATTCCAGATCAGTTGAATGCTGAAGGAGTAGATGGTGCCATGGAACCTGATGAAAAATATCTTAGTCAAGCTTTAGGGGTCCTGAGTTGACCAATCCTGCTAGTGATGCCAACCAGATCATTACCTTACTAATATGACCCATTTAGCATGTTCTACTTTGCAAACCTTTAAAAAAGCTTCCATAGACAGCTTGAAAACTTTACTCCACTTTCCATATTTAGGAGCTCCTGGCTCTTCGTCCTAATTTGGTGGAACTACAATCAAGGTAGAGATCGTCATTCAGAAGGTACGTGTTATGGCCATCCTTGACACTGGCTCCACAATCAATGTCATATACTTGAAGCTTATCACGAAAATCAATCTAACACCCAGCTTGGAATACTCCCAAGAGTATGGGATAACTAGTCCAAACGTACTCGTGCTATTGGAGTATACTCCTCCCTACCCAAATAAATTTAGAAGTTTATCCTATCAGCACCCGCTGTGGCCTTGAATAACAATAATTAAGATATGCTTATTGCACTTAGTTCATGATTGAGTATGAATCATCAACATTAAGCAGGTGTTTCTCTCCCTACTCATTTATGAGGTACCTTTGGTTTAAACAATAAAGATCCCAAAAAGAAGGAATGCTCTTTCCTGGTTAAGTACCCTTCTTCTGAATTATATCTTCATTATCAAAGTCCTGAGTGAAATACAAAGAAAAAGCCTGATTCATTGGACGCTTTGAAAATTATTCCTATTTATGCCTTAGAAGAGATAGTAATCAAGTTTGGTGAACAACGAATGATTGACACCTAGATTACCTTAAAGATCCCATGAAACTGTTCTTTTGCACATAACAAGTATAGATGAATTTAGTTCTTTAGAGCCTTAAGCATTTTCTGGTATAAAAGCTCCTGTCTACCAGCGATATATCAATATCCTATTGGGGAACCTCACTATTAATGAAATTATCGTAAAAAACATCAAGAGATAGGAAAAGGTCTGCTGATCCCAATTGAGGATAATAAAAAGATTCACTTTATCAGGTCCATGTTAGATATAGGTCTACCTACTGACAGCTTGTTATAAACTTTGGCTAACGTTCACATTTCAGATGAACTAACCCTGGACGTTCTTGAAAAAGTTCACTCCTTATTAGATGCCTGCCATGATATTTTCTCCAGATCTTATACCAACTATGAGCACATGAAGGACTGGAGCTAAACAATTGATGCTGGTGATGCTAGTTCGGTACTATCAAACCTTAGTGCAAATCAAATGTCAAAGTGCAACAAATGAGGTCCAAGCTCTAACAGTTACTAGATGATGAACTACTAGTATCTTCCTAAAGCCCTTGTTTTCCCCTCTCTTGCTTATTAAAACGAAAATGGAGGACATTGGGTAGTTATGGACTACCAAAAATTGAAAAACCACATGAAAAAGTATAGTTATCCTATCCCTCGCATTGATGATGCCTAGACAACTATCTGGATCTAAATTTTTTTGTTATGGGCTTGGCCAGCGGATATTGGCATGTGGACCTTTCCCCCAAATCATGAGAAATGTGCTCTTATTTGTAGTGAAGGGCTATTTCAGCCCACTCAACTAGCTCAAGGGCTGTGAAATGTGCCCGAATTATTCCAAAAAGTAATATATTATATAGTACAATCTATTAATCTAAGTTGTGTGATAGTTTATTTCAACAGTAACACAGTTTTTAAATTAAATCTTTAACAAGCTTTAAACTCATTCAAATAAGTTTTTCAACACATTCATGATTCTAACATTAAGTGGAAACCTTTAAAATGCACTTTTTCAAAAGAGATTAAACTTTCTTGGACATGCTTATCACAGGAAGGGATTCAGCCCCTACAAGATAAAGTTGAAGCAATATCCAAAATTTTTGCTTCAAAACCTACGAGATATCCAGTTGTTTTTGGGTATTATGGGGTATTACCACTAATTAATCCCAAAATTTACTCAGAACAATGAGCCTCTCGTTTGACTATTGACTAAGAACGCTACTTCCTATTGAGGTGCTAAACAAAAAGGTCGCGCTTGAGACGTCAAAGAGAGTATTATAAGAACGCCATATCCTATACCATCCAGATTATGGAAAACCTTTCATTTTGTTTAACAATGCCTCTGACTATGGTGTTGGAGCCATCCTGGATCAATTTGATGAAAACAGGTTGGATCATCCAGTTTAATATTTCAGAAAGATGATTTTGAATGCTTAACGCAGCTATAGCGTCACAGTAAAGGAGTGCTTGATGTCTTATTTACTAAAAAACATTACCGCCCTTTTTTGTATGGGACTACTTTTACTCAGATTAGAGACCATGCCTCTTTGAAATGATTACAAAATATGAAGGATCCTACTGGAAGTTTGGCTTGTTGGGCCTTGAAGCCTCAATAATAAATTAATAAGATTGTTGCTAAGCTGGGACTTCACTTTAATGTTGATGGGTTGACTCACTTGCCTGTCTTTCACTTAAATAACAGTGAAGCAGAGAGATTGCATGACCTACTTATGACCTCAGATGATTGGGACAACGAGGATGAACTGATTTGGATAATGCTAACACTACATCCCGCAGCACCAAAGTGGAGAGTAGAAATTTACAATAAAAAGTCTGGGCAAGTTAAATGCCCTATTTTTGACCTTTAGAACATGTAATTGCTATCAAGGAGGACCACTCTAACATTTGGGACAGTAGAGTTCAGAAAACCTATAAGTGGATTAGAGATTTGGTACTATTTGGAGGGTATTACGGAACCATTATTGAAGTCATGAATGACTGTATACCCTGTAGAAAGAAATCCAAATTAAGACCAAATATCAATATCAAACTACGTCCCCTCAATACCTATTCCACACACTAAGCTTAGATGTGATAGGTCCCCTACACCAGACTACCATGTTAGTATGATACATACTAGTAGGCATTGACCACTTTACGAATTGGTTGAAGCTGCTGCTCTCCCAGCCCAAATAGCCAAGGCTAACGAAACATTCCTGCATCAGTATATCTTCACTCCTAATGGTTGCCCCCAAGTTATTCTCTGCGACAATGGAAATATTTCACCTCCAGAGTAGTCAAGTTCCTGGATACCTTTTTATGAGAGCACAAAAGCTCTTTTCAGCCCACTATAACCCTTCTATGAATGGAGCCATAGAAAGAGTAAATGGAGCCTTGGTTTTATTTATATGAGAGATCTCCTCATCAGACCCTCTACACTTGGAGCAATTCTTGACTAGCGCTTATACAATCATACAAGTTACCACCGAATCCTTAAAATGTCTCCTTTACATGCTTCTATGGTCAAAAACTGGGTTACCTGATCTTGGAAAATTGTTTTTTCTGCTAGGACTGACAACCTGACAAAGCTATGATGAGGTTATCCTAATACATCATTCAGCTGCAATATGATGCCATGATCAACTTAACAAAAACTGTTACTAAAGAGGGATGAGCAGTAAATATACAAAGAAAGCTTCTCCTCTCTTTCCAAATATCAGATCTGGCTCTATATTACAATTACATCACCCCCAAAGAGCAAAAGTAGGTCCATTTGTTAGGCCTTTTGTCATCACTTTTATAAAAGGTGTGATGAATATTATATTAATCCCTTGCTTCTGTAGTCACTATAAATAGGGTCCATGTGCGATTTCTATAACCTATTATCCACCAACATTCTTAAAGGGAGCAATGTCAGATAGTTGAATGTCTGACTATTAGAAAAGTTTGTTCAGGTGTTAAGGAGTTTAACTAATATCAGAAAAATATTAAGACTAATTTTTGGCGTAATAGTTTTGACCTGAGTAATACTTTTCTTTAGCTCCTAACTGTATATTTTGTTCTAGTTAATAAAGTCATTTTAAACCCTTGGTGGAATAGGCGAATTGATGGGGTTCTTAGAGTTTTTGGCCTATTTTGGATGGCTGGTTCTTCTTCTGTGGTAAGGTGGAGTTTTGAGCATCTAGTGTATGGCGACAATAGACCAGATGGTGACAATATTTTAAGATATTAACTCCTTAATAATAACACTTTGAAGTTGTATTCTTCCGTCATTATTTGAACAATGGCAAATTGCACTGATACTTCTGATCCCAAGTTAATTCTTGACTTAATACAACGTAAAGTATTAAATACAAAAATCTTAGAGACTAAACTATGAGCTTGTGGTAATAGTTAATTGTATTTTATTAGTACAAACTTAGAGATAATTTAAGAGTTCGATGTTTGCCACATCTTACCCATGACGCCTCATTTTCAATGGCACTTAGCCAGAGAAAGACGTAATAAGCTCCTCTGAGGGTCTACAGTCCTTTCAACTCAGGGACATCTCACATGACCTCTGGGTCAATGTCAAACTCATAATTCTCAAGACAGAATTTCTGACGCATCTGCAAATAGCTTAACTGATGCTCCTCTTGAGCAATTGGCAGCACATACTAAGGCGCTCATACCACTAAATTAGTAAGTTATTTGATTGAAAACTCAATTAACATTAAAAAAATAATTTTGACATAGATAAAAAGACCACGTGCCTAGTTAATAAGTCAACTATTATTAAGTTCGACCTAACCAACAAAGCCCTCAGGCCCATATTCTTTATAGTCAAATATTCTTAAGTGAAATCACTAGGCCACGAATCCCAAGCTTCGCATAAGCATAGGATATTCCTAATCCATAATCACTGATATCTGATATGATCCATAATTTATTAAGCATGTTAGCATTAATATGTCCCTATCAAATATCTAACAATTAGGTCCAGTTAACTACTCAACACTTCCCCCACCTTGACTGGATATAAGCTGTGGGTACCCTTCTTTCTGTGTCACAATGTCTAACTTTTTGTGCTCATCAAAATATGAATGATATATTGATAGCCTCTAAGCCTCAGACAGACAAGTCTTCTTAAGTCTGAGAAAGTCCATGCAGTGTGCTATGGTCAACGCAGGCATGTTACTAATTTTTTCTCAAGCTGGATCGACCAGATGCACTTCCACAGTACCCAAGAATTCGGCTTCACATCCCACTGCAATTTTAGCAATCTTTGATGAGCCTGAGCAGGCTACCTTAGCTTTGAGTACTGTCCATTGAACATACCAATTGGTCAAGTGGGATCATATTTTGACTATCTCCTTAAATATTTGGGCTTCTGAAGTTGGTCAGCCACAAGAAAACCTTATCTGGCATCAATTCACTTTGGATGGGGATCTTCTGTCTTACTTCTTGTTTTCCCTCTTTCATTTCTTCCCTTCCAACAATCTTGCTTCCACCTTATCCACAGGCCGTGTGGCTTTGTTGGGTTTTAAAACTCAATTTGAAGTCAGAACTTGTAAATGCCTACTTGTCATCCACACTTGCTAACAGGCCTGAGTTTGCTGCATATGATATTTTTGAGGCCAATCAAGCACTTATTTTTGCTAACTTGGTTTCTAGGCTTTAGTGTGAACCCACTTTTGTACATACTGATTTACAAATCCTGTTAGGCCTCAAGACTTGGTTTTAAAAGATCGGCGCATCCTTATTTTATACCGAGACCTTTGCAAAAAACTGGCAAAAGGCCTTCCTGAAAAGTGTATCCCACAAATGGCTCTTCTGGGCGCATGTGTTCACTTTCCTCCTTCATCGCTTCCCACCAAAACCATGCCTGACATTTGCAGGGTTTTAGACAAGGCATGTTTGCAAATGTTTTGTGCGAAAGTTTTCCTCCCCCAGTTTACCCCTGACTAGAAAGCCTTCTTTCTGAATGTATTTATCCTTTCTGCAGCATTTACTCCCAAGTTGAACCTTTCTCACCTGTTCTGAAGTCCTTTCCAATGGTTTTCCCTTTAGTTCAATGGCCTTTCCTAAACCAACTTGGCCAGCGTGCCTGGTGCTGAGTTTTTTTGGGTTTAGCGCATCTCTGATAGGGTCTGGATAGTTAAGACTTGTATGAGATTCACAATTATCTGATTATGCTACAGGCCTCCCTGGTTTGATCTCACTCCCCTCCCCTCCCAAAGAAAGGTTATCTGGTTCCAGAGATTATAAGGCATCAAAGCTTTGAATTACAAACCTTATGTCTGTTAATTATTTCTTTTTTTAGTACTAGTGGTGCCCAACCCAAAAGGGGGAGCCACCACGCATCTTTATTCGCACATGGGCCAAACAAAGGGATTATCATAAATTAAAAAATTCCTAATATTGCCCCTATGTTATCAGCCTAGGAAGCAATATCAGATGGCGATGAGGCTTTGAGGAAACTTTTGTCTGGCGCCCACTTTAACTGGCAGACCATAGCGGACAGCATTGGGGTGGGAGCATCAGCGACATAGGGTATAAGAGGTATAGTTGGGGTTTTTCTTTATTAATGAGGCCAGCGGTGTCCATCGCCTCAACATATTTAGCAAGTTGATGCTCAGTAAAGTTGATGATAGCCAGCACACAATTAAACGATTTGATGCGCCTGCGAGTTTCAGGATAATTGGGGTTAAAATGGAAGTTTTTGTTACATTGATGCAAGCGCAGCTCACACACTGAAAGCAAGATCCTCAATTTTATACTTCGCATCTTCCTCTAAAACATGAGAAAAATTGGGGATAGGAATACCCTTGACAAGGGGCTCCATTGCCCCATGGTGTTTCTGGCGGAGGAGGGTGTTGGCTAGGGCAGCTGCAGCCGCAACTGCCATATAGCTAATTTTTTTATAAACAGGAAACCTGTTTTTTGACAAAAACGGTGGGAATGCAATTTGGGAGGGTCAACAAAGAACTCCTCCGAAGCAAAAGCAGGTTTCATGTGGCACAGCCATCCATCTTCCTCAATCCATTCAAGAGCCTCAAATGGATTGGATTCAGCCAGCGCTGGGCCGGCCACAGGAATTGGGGCTGTGGCTGGAGCTGATTGGCCTTGTGCTGTCAACCAAGGCAGCTCAGCTGAAACTGGTTCAGCCATTAACTCAAAATTCTGTAATCCAGTCAAATTTTCAAAATTATTTATTTTTTATTTTGATTGGCCACCGCTTTAGAAGCAGCACCAGAATTCCCTGATGTTGGGGGTGGGAGGATCGAGCCCCATTCAAAAAATTGGGGCAAGGCAGCCGCTGGGGCAGCTCTCAAGCCCTGAGTGGCAGACGCGGTGGAAGTGGTAACTGTGGGGCACTTGCACTTTGAGTGGACAAGCTCAAAGCACAAGGGGCAAATAGTGTGGCTGTTTTTGATGTGAGCCCAAATGGGTGATCAGGGGCGGTTCTGATCATGGTGCAGGGGGATCACAAGTTGAGAGTCACAATGAAATGGGTGGATCATTGCAAAGGCGCGAGGCCCTGCCAACCGATCTGCCCCATTGGGAACCACAAATTGCAACATGGGGTCTGTGCCGTAAATGGCTAAAACCTCTGTGAGCTCATGGCAGAGGCGTTCAGGGGAAAGGAAAGAGGGCAGCCCAGTGAATTGGACCACCAAAGTGGCCTCATCTGGGAGCTGGGTATGAATGGTGGAAATGAATTTTTTATAAATTAATGGCAGCTTGGCTGCTGCCGCTGCATTGGCTTCAGAGTGGAAGCCAAGGTTGAAGTACCCCTTAAAGGGGCGAAAGTCAATAAAGCCAGTGGGTTTGAAAACCACTGTGGCCATCTCAATGATGGCTGCGCTTGCATATGGGAAGAGATTCCCATATTTGATCCAGATGCCAAATTACAAATTGCTCCGTGGGAGCACCAAAGGGCTCTGGAGCACCACCTGAGAGCTGGCGATGTAGTGGGCCAAGTCCTGAGGGGGAACATAACACCTGGTAGCATTGGGAGGGCTAGCAGAGCCATCCTGGGCGCGCTTCAGCGGTGGCTGAAAGATGCCAGATGGCGGCGCACCACCACCCCAAGCTGGGACAGCAGGCATCAATTGCATTGACATTAGTAAGGCTTGGCTCGATCGAGCAGTTGTTTTTTGTATTTTTTGAAAAATCAAAATTTGGCTTTAATTTGTATATCAAAGCGAAAGAAAGATTTAGGAAAGTGTTTTTTAATTTTTTGTCTTTTATCTTTATTATTTATATTATTATTCATTATAACTATTATATACTACTGTTTTGTTTTGTTTTGTTTTTTTCTCTTTCTTTTCTTTTTTTGGGATTAATATTATTCTTTATGATACAGATGAAGGAACTTAGTGTGTACTTGATCACAACCCAGCTGCCTTGATCCTTAATGGTATATATGTCTTTGGAAAATTTCTCCAATATAATAAATGACTTTTCCAAAGCGAGGCCATCTTGTGTATGTGGCCTGCGCTATTAGTGTTACAATATGCTACTGAGTCTCCTTACTTGAACTTAGTCACTGTATCTCATTTAGCGTCATCATAGCTCTTCTGACTAGTTTTTTAACTAACCAAATTTTGATAGGCTTCAGATTGCAACTTGATTAGGGCCTTCACTAGTTTATCAACATAATCATTTGGGCTAATTGCTTCAGTTGAACTGATTACTGTATATAATATTGGAGGCAGAGTGGGCTATCTACCATAAAGAAGTTGAAATGGAGATTGGCCTGTGCTGCTGTTGTGTCTGATATTGTATGCAAACATGGTAGCACAAATCGAAGTAGCCCATTGCAAAGGCGCTAAGGCTGCATTATTGCGCAATATGCCAATTAGAGTGTCATATACTCGTCATATGATATCATTAGTCTCAGGATGGTATGGTGTTGACAATAATTCTTTGATAGACACCAACTCGCATAAATGTTGTACCATCTGGGCTGTAAAATTTGTGCCATTTTCTGTCAAGAACTTCTGAGGGCATCTGTGCTTATAAATAATATTATCCATAATGAAATTAGCAGTAGTTAGAGCCTTGATGTCTCAAATTGCTTTTGCTTCTACCCATTTTGTCAGATGGGTGATAGCAACAATTATGTATCTGTTGCTTAGGCTACTCATAGGAAATTTTTCTTTCCACTCGATATTACTTTCAAGCAAATTTATTAAAAAGCATCCATTAATTTTCCATCGCCACCTACACCATATCAGTTATCGATTTATGTCAGCGGATCCTCCACCTGCTAGCATTTTTCACCCAGAAGGCAAACGCGTACAGATGGGCTCATCCAGCCCACCTAATGCATCAGGCCAAATTTGTCCCTTCAAGGGACTTATTATTACAATTAGTGCGAGTACACCCAACCCACCCCCCACCCACTTCCATACCCCAATCTAATATTCACTTTTGCCTCTGAGTCAAATATGGGCATCTCTTCCCATATGCCAACAAAGCAATATATGAGCTGGCAATGTCCACGTTTTCTCCAGCAGGATTTTTTGACTTCCGCCCTTATAAGGACTATTTTGATATTAGTTTTCCCACTGAAGAGGACGCAGCTGCTGCAGCAACTACGCCCTTAATATATAAAAACACACCTGTTACCATAACCTATACACGCCTTCCAAGTGACACCACAATGGTGGTGACCTTTGCAAACCTTCCTTCGCACCTTCCCCCTCAAACACTCTATGAAGTTTTGATGATGGGGATGTCCAAATATGGTATAAACCCCACCCTCTACTTCCTGGTCCCGAGTGGAGCTGAGCGGTTAGTGGCACCACGGGCAATGGCCAACATTACCCACCACCAGTCAACCATAGCCCAGCACATCCCACCATGTGCCCATATCCCATCTGCACCAGATCACTTCTTTTTGGGCTCCTATTGACAATGGCCGCACCGTTTGCCCCCTCAGCCATGAGTCATTCCAAAAAAAACTGTAGCTACAATTTAAAACAAGCGGAATCCTCCAAGACCACACATGAGGTCACACAAACAGCGTTTGAGTGTGTATTTTGACTGCCCCCACCCCCTTTAGCTGAACGCTCAAAAATTAGAAAAACCTTTGCAGCCAACGCCCAAGCTGGCTTAGTTTCTCACAACATACCCAATCAGGAGCAGGTTTGGACCCAAATTCAATCCAACTAATTTCACGCCCCAAAACTTACCCAACCAAAACCACGTCCCTCCAAATCAATCATGCTCAACCAAAATCCCAGGTACTTATTGGATGAATTAGCTGAATCTGGGGAATTTTTCCACCTCTTGACTTTCCAATTAATTTGGAACCATATCTATCTTCAAATTTTGGTGCCCCATTCCCACCCAAGAAATATGTCCCCAAACCCGCCGCTACCCCATACTTGAGTGACCATCAACTTGCTGATGCCGCAGTGGCCTATCCTGATAGCCGCCATCTCCACGAAGCCATGGAACTCTCTGTCACTGAATTTAATGAAGGGCTACATTTAATCAATTATCCTGCCAATTTCCCTAAGGTTGCAAAAGTGGAAATTGAACGATTTCAGGGAAACTGCCACATCTACTATCAAGCAAGTTATTGCACTGGCAGGATTACACCCCACCACACGTATCACCAAAGCCAATATAGCCAAATTTTCTCAGCTTCCTGATTCACACATACAATCTGAACACCATGTTGCCAAATTCCTAGAAGCTTTGCTCCAGGCCCAAATTGTTACCAAAGAACTTAACAATTTCCTATTTTTCCTCGACCCACATCCCGCGGATGCCCCAACCCCTTTTCTCTTAGCTTTGATCCGCTTTTTATTCATGAATTTTAATAGATAAACCGCTTGATCCCCCCTTCCCACACCCTCTGCCATGGTGGGATAAGCGGTTTACAACTGCTACACCTGTTAGGTTAATTTTCCTTTTTGTTTTGGTGTCTCGCCACTCATTTAGGGCGTTTGGTTTGTGTTTTTCAGTTGTTATTTTTGCATCAGTGATGTCCATACCCTGGTCAGCTTACTTCAAATAAAATTAAGCTACTCATAGGAAAAGGCCGACTATATCAATAAAAACAGTATGCCAGGCCCAATCAGGTTTGATTAAACAATATTTCACATCTGATTTCATAGGCTTTGCAATTTGGCATGAATGACATATATCAAGATTGTCTTGGATATCAAATCACATGGAATCTCAATAATAACTCAATAAAATTAATTCAAGCATTTTGGTCAATCCTCCATTCTTGACAGCCATGTGTGCTTGTGTAATAATCTCCATTTGGTCAGAAAGCTTTGGGAAAACTTGACGCTGCCCCTTGGGCATGAGCTTGTATAAAACTCCATTCAAATATCTGGTATAAGTAAATGCTTTTTCAATCGCCTTTTTGTACTTCAGGTAACTTATCTCCATACTTTTGAATAATCATTTTTTCATGAAGCTCATCGGAAAAACTGCTCAGGACAGCTACTATAGGAAGTCGTGATAGTCCAACTGCATTTTGATAGGCTGCTCCAGCTCTTTGAATAATTTCATAATTGTACACTTGAAATTTCAGAGTAGCGGGCTAATCGTCCTTCAGGTTCCTTGAGATTGTGGAGCTATTGTAATGAGCTTTGATCTGTCATTACTTGAAACTTGGTGCCATGGATGTAAACCCAGAAATGGTTTACAAGCGTAGGTGACAGCCAAAAACTCTTGTTTGGTCACCGTATAATTAAGCTCATGCTTATTTAGCATCCTGATGCAATAAGAGACTGGATGCTCCTTGCCATCACCCCCAATCTGAGATAGCACACCCCCAATTACAGTTAACGAGGCGTCAGTTTATATGATAAAAGGCCTGATGAATTCTGGATATTGGAGGACAGACACTGTGCTCATTTTGGTTTTCAAAGCCTCAAAGGCTTGGCACTCATCTGCCCAGCAAAAATGAACACCTCCTTGTAGTAAATGTAATAGGGGCTCAGCAATCCTCGTGAACCCTTATACAAATCTTTAATAGTATCCTACCATGCCTAATAATACTTGAACATCCCTCATACTCATAGGAGGTTGCATGTTTCAATCACCTCCACCTTTTGAGGTTAAGACTACAAGTTCTTGGAATCAATGACGAACCTGAGGTATTCCAATTGTTCATTAAAGAATTGACATTTTCTAGGTTTTATCTTCTGATCATCATTCAACAGACATTTGTACTTTTGTTCAAGGTGCTTCTGATGTTTATAAAATATTCACAAAAAGACATGTTATATCATCCAGGTACACAAGTAAGCAGGATATTTCAAGGTTCCCAATATTGTGTCCATTGCATGCTGAAAGGTTTCTAGAGCATTGCACAGCCACTGTGGCATGCACGTCAGTTGAAACAGCCCTTGAGCAGCAATCATAATGCACTTTTCCTACTCCTCTTGATGCATTTCAATTTGCCAATATCCTGAGATAAGGTCCATTGTGGTAAAATACTTCGCCCCTACCAGACTGTCCAGAGCATCATCAATTCTGGGCAACGGATATAAATCCTTTTTTGTGATAGCATTGAGACGTCAATAATCAATTACAACTCAATTGCTGCCATCTTTTTTCTTTATGATTAAAACAGGGCTGGCATACGGGTTTTTAGGGGTCACAATCATTCCACTAATTATAAAATTTTCTAGCTCTTCTCCAAATATCTCATTGCTAGCCCTGGGACTCCAGATTGGCTTCATTCTAATAAACAAATGTCCCTGGTGTCAAAAAATGCTGTACTCCTTTTTCACAACCTAAATCTTGGTCATCTTTGGCAAAAAGATTGAAGTATCATTCAAACAACTCTATTGCTTCATCCTTATGTTGTTATTATAATTTAGTAAACAATTATTGATGATTTACAGTATGTGCCCCAAGGTTTTGGTCAGTAAACTAAACTCAGATAAGTCGCCTAATTTGACAGCTGCTTTTAACTTGTCCCTAAGAAACAGATGCACAAATACAACTACTTGATATATCTTAACCTTATACTTTGAATGGTCAAATTTGCTAATAGGACACCATTGACCCCATGCCCTGGTATAAGTATTCCAGTCGCCAAACTAGGTTGCATCTGAGAATGATTCCAAGGGGATAGAACCTCCCAGTATATCCTTCTGTAATATCCAGCATTGTCCCAGTCCTATTACAAGTTGATGGCCTGGAGCTATTTTTGCATTATTTTTTCATCCATAGAGTACTTCCTTGATTTTCATTTATGGCGGTTGGCATGGGCTTTTAATTTCCCCACTGAATATATCCTACTTATACTATCCCATTGGCATAAGATATTGAAAAAGTTTTTGTGAAGGCTAGTGGGCTTTGTTTTGTCATGAGAGTAGTAAATTATAAGTGATTGGCCCAATATTGTCAAAACTTTTTCTTTAAAATTGCATGAGATTGCATAGGTCCTTAAAAAACTAGTTCCAATTAATATGTCATTTTTGGCGTTAGGAAGCACTATTTTGGGTGCGGCTACTACCAAAGCTCTAAATTGCAGTGGTAAGGCGCTTTAAGATCCTTCACTCTTAGTGGTGTTGAGGCCCACAGTCCCATATTCCTGATGGTGGTCAATTTCTGGAGCAGTATTCAATTTCTTTACCAACTTCGTGAAAACAATGTTTACAGGTGCTCCACTATCAACAAATAGCTATAACTTTGATCTTGTTGAACAGAATGTCCGCGTAAGTGCGCTCAGAATAGTAAGAATAAATAGAGTTTACTAATTGAATATGAACAAAATGCAAAGAGTTAAGTTAGTGCTTCAGAGTATTTCCAATACTGGGACATTCATTGATGAATGTGCCAATTAGCATAGCTATATTACTCCTTTCAAGCTTGGGGTATGTTGGAAATCTGGTTGATCACATTATCCATCTTGCTTGCTAATTAAAAATTGACGGGTGTTAAAGCAAACTATTGTTCAGCAATGGTTGCTAAAAAATTATTAATCATAAATATCAAAGGATATGATCAATGGCTGATTCTGTTTAATATCTTGTTGAGGATCATCCCAACTAATTTATTAGTTGTAATAAACCAAAGGACCTAATTTATTGATGTGATCTGATTCCTATTTCGTTGAGGATCATCCCCAACTAAATTAGTAGTCAAAATTCATTAAAGGATATAATCCAATGATTGTTTTGATAAATAACTCGTCAGGTATCATGCCCAACAATGCTAATTAAATAATTTAATGAGGGCATGATTGCCAATAGTCAGATTGCTATAATGAATTGTTACAGGAGAGGCGCTGAACAATCAGGTCATATTAACGAAGCTACTGAAGCGTTTTAACGCTTGTTTTGGTGGGAGCTAGTAGTATTAATCAGGTAACATGGCCCCCAAACTAGCTGTGTATGGTTTTTAACACATGGGAATTGTTGCCAATCCGTAAAAGGGTACAATGTTGGGGATTAATTAAGATAAAGACATTTGCTACCATCAAAAGTTAATCACAAGGGTTAGAATTTTTGGGGGAATAATTAGTTGATTTTCAGAGAATTATCTGAAAATTTGTCCGCATTCTACCTATAAAAAACCCTTAGTATTTTCCGATAAAAAGTAGAATTCAACTAAAATATATTTATATTTACTTTTAAATTGAATACTGAAGGGAACAAAGGTCCCTAGTTGTTTTTCTCAATTACAATTACCAGAGTGGATTTGTTGCCACATATTATGAAGACTCAACCTACTAATTGTCATCATATAACTAGTGTTTATAATATTACTCAACAACCAACCTGTGCAGTAAAAGTACCCAAAAGTTTACACTTGGTGCTCACTACAGGGGGTGTAGTTGAGTCTTATCAAGAAGTATCACCATGTCATCTGTGAAGGAATATATTCAGCGGTTATGGAGTGAGCTGGAGAGTATGAATCAGACCACTCTAATGTCAGCTGCTCATGCCCATTTATCCTGAATGGAGAATTGTGTTTTTAAGGTGAAAGAAGATGAAAACCTTGTCACAGAAGTTAACAATATATTTGGAAAAACATTTGAGTTAGAGCAACAATATTCTAAAGTGGAGAAGGATATACTCCTGCTCAAAAGTAGCACTTCAAGCTGAGGCTGGAAAAAATTAGATATTATGAGAAAAACATAATCAGCTCCAGTAACATGTACAAGAATGGGAAAAACATCAGTGTACTTGTATTCATGTGGAAACGGAGATTGGGGATCAGGACCTATATGAAGATGAAAGCAATATAGGGAGCATTCAGCCTACCCAAAATATGACAAGTGCCTATGCCACCATCTCAGTGATGACCCCAACAACACACCAACTGGCGCTAGAATGGCTAGCCATACTACTCGTCCAACAACTGAGCATGTGGAAACCAAGGAATTTTGGCCCAAACCAAAATTGCCACCCTTTCATCAGGATAATTCTTGGCTTTCTTCAGATTGTTTGAAATGACCATGTTCAGTTGTAGTGATCGCCAAAAGCTGTTACTATTATCAATTGTTCAGACACCACTTGTTTAAAGTTAATATTACCCCATTTGTGAGGGGAAAATTGGTCCTATAATGAGGCAAAAAAATGCAATTATGAAGGAATTTGGAAGCCCTGAACAAATGGCTAACCAAAAGCAGGAGCTCATGGGAATACAATTCTAAAAATATGAAACCTTAGGAGAATTCGCCGACCATTTTCATGGAGAAGCACAAATTATGATAGGAGCTGATAAACTGAGCGATTATGATGCTCATATTGCTATGAAGGCAGCACTCTGACCCTAATTTGATTTACGTTAAATTATGTCATCAACCTGCGCCAGTAGTAACACTACTTCTCAAAAGGTGGAGCACCTAAAAGAATTTTCTTCCACTTTTGATGCACCAAATTGAAGTGTAAAACAACAGCAGCTTTTTAATTCAAATTTTGCAAAAAAAATCTCGAGCCCAAAAAGGATTTCCCCAATTGAATGGGGAAAAACCCCAACGGCCCAAAATGGTCTAGTAATGCCCTGCGCTTTACTTGTAACAAATGTGGAAATACTGGACACTATGCTGCCCAGTGCTGGACTAAGAAACTAAAAAATAGATGAACTTTTTTCAGGAAGACAATACCTATGAGGAGTTTGAAAAAAGCCCTGCGGTATAGATGAGGAACAATCTAGATATGCAATTTTCCCAGCTCCCCCAGACAAGTTTGAAGAAATTGATACCTCTGACCTGTTTGTATATGAACCTGTTCATGATTCTCCCCAGCGGAGCAAAGGTCCGAATATCCATGCTATAACTCAATCAAAAGCAAAAATATATTAATTCTAAAATTATATCAGAAGTTTCCCGACCTTACGCTTGTCAACTGTTGGAAAAGGCCTGAAATGCTGATGAGAAAGACAAACTGCTAAATGTTAAGTTAGAAGATGTTACCGTTCTAATTTCTTTCACTACCTTCAAGGATTTATTTACTAATATATCAGCCCAAAATATTCCGCTCTAGATTTGGCAACCAATGTGCTATACATTTAGTAAACAACATTTCCCAGTATTCTAAGTGTACTTATGCCAACATATTGGTTAATTAAGTAGAAGTAAAGACTATTATCGAGAGTGGTACCCCAATCAATATTTTGTCTACCAAATTGGTAAAACGTCTAAAGATTTCGCCAGATATAGCATATTGATATCAGTATGGTACTGCTGGGCCCAACCCTACTACCTCCTGTGGGGCTTATAGTGCCTTACCTCTTTGTTTAGGATCTCTAGTTGTGTCTGAGCCAGCAATTGTTCTACCTAATTAAAATTACAATATTCTCATTGGCACTGACTTCATGTGGAAGTATGGAGTAAGTTGTGACTTTGAGGTGAATACTATGACAATCTTGGGCCAGACACTACCATTGATCTATCATCAATAGGGGATGCCCACCTCACTCAGAGAAATAACTTTATAAACATGATATATAAGGATGGGTTTTTTCCCATTGGTTATATAATAGTTGGGAGGAAGATCCACCATTTACCAAAATGCGTGAATGAAAACTGAGTGATCCCATTCCAAGTAAAAAAAGGAATTAATTCTACCGCCTGGGATGAAGACAGTGGTTAATAATGGACTGATTCTGAAAATCTCTGAGCAATCATATATAGAAATTGAGGCTCCATGACGAAGATCAAGAATTGAACCTCGGGTAGCTCCAGAGATGATAATTCTTGGTCATGAGGAAATTTGTATTCTATTAGCCAATCTGGGAAAAATGCCAATGATAATTAAGTGAAATCAAGTAGTTGCATTCGCCCAGTTAATCCCTATAACAGAGCTCCATTCCTTTCATGAATTTGGGGATTTAAATGAAATGGGATTACCTGATTTGGCTGGATGTATTCATACATCAATCTCTCAGGAACAATTATCAGGATTAACCAAAGATCAGCAAAATGAAGTATTGGCTTTATTTAAATGATATCAAACTATTTTTAAACTATTTTTTCCCAAAACAACAATGATTTTAGGTATTCAGAAAACGTACTCCATCAAATTGACACTGGGGAAGCTGCCTCAATTAGAATAAGACATATTCAAAGGTCCCGACGAGATGAGGCAGTAGTTGCTGAATAAATAGAAAAGTTGTTGAAGCATGGATTGCTTGTGCCCTCATCCCACCCATGGGTTAGTCGATTATTAATCATCAAAAAAAGGTTATGCGAAAAAGGTTGTAATTGACTATTGCCATCTTAATAAAATAACAAAAAAAGACTCTTACCACTTGCCACAAATTGAGGATACACTGGATCAGTTAGGCGGAGCTAAATTCTTTCTGGCGATGGACCTCATCTTGGGGTATTGGCAGATTAATTTGTTACCTGAGGACCAGGAGAAATGTGCCATAATAACAGCGCAAGGGCTTTACCAACCTATGCAGATGCCACAAGGCTTATGTAATGCCCCTACAATTTTTCAATGGGCTATGGATACCACTTATGTGACCTCAAATTGTTCTGCGTTCTAGTCTATCTAGATGATATTAGTGTATTTAGTCAAACATTCACCAAGCACTTACAATACTTAGAGGAAGTATTCAAAAAATTAGCTGCTGCCAATCTTGAAATCAAGCCCCCAAAGTGTCACTTCTTTAAGTAGCAGGTAGAATATTTGGGCTTTGTTATAAATGTGGATAGATTACAACCTCAAAACATAAAAAATCGATGTTATTGAGCGGATGTCATTGCCAAAAAGTGTTCGTGATATACAAGTCTTATAGGAATTGTCAGTTATTGCCATTTTATTAAGGACTTTGCAAAAATAGTGGATTCATTATTCCATCTGCTTAAGGATCCGAAAAAAAGATTTAAATGGAATTAAATGGCTCAAGGAGCATTTGATGAATTATAGCAATACTTGATGACCAGACCAATACTCATATATCAAATTTTGACCAACCGTTTATTATACAATCAGATGCATCGCTCACAGCAACAGGTGTCATACTTAGTCAAATGGATGAACAAGTTGAAGAACACCCAGTGACATATGTCAGCTGTACCTTAACCAAGGCTGAAAGGAATTATACAGTCCCTGAGTACGAATTTCTTGCAGTTATCTATGCTTGCAAGCAATTTTGTGCTTATAATCATGGGACGCATTTCAAGGTTGTAACGATCATGAACTCTCCATTGGTTGCATAACTTAAAAGAACCTGAGGGAAGACTAGCACAATGGGCCTTAAAATTGCAGGCATATGACTATAATTTTTAACATTGCACCGGGGATAAAAACCAAAACGCTGATGGATTATCCAGACTGCCAGCAATGCTTGCAGTACAGGATTGTGTTGATGATCTATTCAAATGAATGGTGAAAGGAGAGTTGGAGGATGAGCCACCAGAAGTTCAAATGACATTATGAAAAGCCATGGATAGAACAGAACAAAAGAGCAGACAGTTACTCAAAATGGTAAATTAATAAAGGCTTCTTTTTTCCAAAACCATCTGAGTGAATGAAATAATTTGCACTGCTCACAAAGTTGTCAGCAATGGTGGCCTCAAGAAAACACTAGAGCATATTCGCCAATATTACTATTAGGAATTGTTAAACTATGATACAGCGATTTTCTTTCCTGTTGTACAGAGTGTCAGCTCCACAAGCCACACAAAAATGTGGCTGGATATTGGTTAGTGCAACCAGGATTTGCCAAGCATATAGTATCAACTGATGTTATGGGACCTCTAAGTACAAGCACTGGAGGAATGCAATATATCAAAGTTGCAATTGATCATCTGACCCAATGGATTGAAACCAAGGCTATGGTACAGGCTGACAATATGAATACTGCCGAATTTATTTTGGATCAAGTGATATATCAGCATGGTTGCCCTCAAGTGATCCTAAATGATAATGGAACGAATTTCACCTCCTTTGTCATACCCCAATTGAACAAATTGATGGGAATCAAGGGGGTCGTATCAGTCACATATTTTCGATTTATTTGAGGTACGCCGACCAGGGGATGGACAGTACCAAATCACAACACTCAAAATGACAAAATAAAACTACTAACCAGGTGGGAAGCAGAAACCGCTAACCCACCATGGCAGAGGGTGAGGAGGGGTCGGGGGTTGGTTTTCAGAAAGACCCACCTTGATCAAGGGGTGTTGGTTACAGTACCAGATCAGAGCAGAGAGCCAGGGCGTTGGGGCATCCGCATAGTGGGGGTGGAGGTCAGCATAGTAAGAGTTTTCCACTTCCTCATCAAGATAATGATGGGAAAGTGTTTCAAAAAAATCTGTGAGGAGAACTTCAGCTTCTTTGCAGGCTTCAGGAAGTTGGGTGAAAAGGGAGTTACTGTGATGGGTGATTTTGGCTGAGGGGTTGAATGAAGCAAGCAATGCAACATTTATAACAGCAACTTCAGCATCATCAAATAGTTTTGAGATGTCACTGCAGGGAGATTCAAGGAAGTTGGGGGGAAGAAGAGGGTGGGCAGGCCATGCTGAAGCTGAGCCACTGACTGGGCCGCCGCGGTGCGTAGTTTTGGGCACTGAGGAGAGGCCACCGCAGCTAAGGCGAGCTGGTGGTCACTTTGGAAGGGGGCTATATTGGGCAGAGGAGCAACATGGCGAGGGGTAGGGGTTTCATCAAATTCAGGAAGGAAAAATTCTGCCTGACCATAATTGCATTTGGCAGAGAGGTTGACCTGTATGCTTACTAATGTGGACATTACCTGATTCGTCAGTCTCAGCCAATAGATCCCATGGATTTTGGTTCACTGGAATAGTGGCGTTCAAATTTGGGTGGGTGGGATTGGGCGAATGGGCAGCTGCTTGGGTGCCAATGGTGCTCCAAGCATTGCTCTGATTGGCTGGGGTAGATTTAGGTGGGAGAGTGAGGCTGGAGGTTTTGGGGGGGCTGATTTTCCATATGGGCCCACTGAACAAGATTAGGGTGGGATGGGGCAGCAAAGCACCCCATACTGAACCTCCAGAGGGGCTCAGAAGCCGCAGCAGCGGACTTGGCCTGAGGCACACTTTTTTTGCATGGTTGAGGCCAAAGCAGAGGGAACAAATCTGCCTACCATCATTGACTTGAGCCCAAAAGAAATGATCAGGCGCTGCAGCCACACTAGCGCAGGGTGGGATTTTTTGGGCTATGGTAGGGTGGTGTGATATGATGGCGGCTGTTGCATGAGGAGCAGCAAGGCGCTACGCACCAGATGGAATGGCAAAGATGAGGTTGGGCTGAGTGCCATAAGGCATGAGCCCCGCGACTAACTGGTCATACAAAACCTGGGGTGGAAGGTGGGATGGGAGATTTGCAAAGGATACCACCAGCGTGGTGTCTGAAGGGAGGCGAGTACAGGTTGTGGGAATGGGGGTTACTATATAAATTAGAGGAGTTTGTGCTGCCGCTTCAGCATCCTCCTCAGATTGGAACTCAACTTCAAAGTAGCCCTTAAAGGGCGGAAGTCTATAAAGCCAGCTGGCGCAAAGGCTGTAGTGGCTAGGTCAATAATTTCCTTATTGGCATATGGGAACAAACACTCATAGTCCACTCTGAGGCAATAGCGAATGGCGGAGCAAGGGAGGGTGAGAGGATGGGGGCGAGAAGGGTGGACGCGCGCCAGGTGGAGCGCTAAGTCCCGTGGGGGGACAAAATGGCTGGAAGAAGTGGGTGGGCTGTTTGAACCCATCCAAATGTGCTTGCCCGCAGGGCAGAAAATGCTAGGCGGGGGTGCACTGCTGCCCCACACTGGGGTGGCAGGCGGTGGAGCCAAGGACATCAAATAATAGGTTTGGGCAGATGGCTGTGGATAAATAAAACTTGAATTTAAAATTTCTCAAAAGTGACTCTGAGCGTTAAAAGAAAGCCCATATCAGTCCTATATTGGCCAGAGACAAATGGACTAGTTGAGAGAGTGAATGTTACCTTAGACGCTATGTTACAAATGTTGATTTCAGGAAAAATGTCTACTTGGGCTTCATACTTAAGTTTGGTGACATTCGCCTATAATTTCAGCTATCATTCCTCAACTGGGAGAACACCCTTTAAAATGCTATATGGAAGAAAAGCTACCATACAACCAATTCTATACTAGGCATTGAAATTAACTTCGGGGATAATTACAGACCAATATTTAAATCAATTAGCAAACATCATGATTGATCTACAATCCCAACCATTTGCCAAAACCCTTTTGAAAAGGATAAGGCTAAAACATATGATGATAAAAAACGACCACCCATAAAAAGATTCAAAATTGGGGATAAAGTATCCTATTGTGTTATGCATGGATTTAGCCAATGAAATAAATTGGATGCCTTATGGATAGGTTCCTTTGAAGTATTTTTCAAATTGACAAAGTATGCCTATACAATTAAAAATATACTTAAAGGCTTTAATTATTTGAGGTGAGTCGACCTTGGGACAAATATACCACACCAAGAATGTTTTTTTGCCAGTACAGGTTTCAAACCCAAAACCTGCACTAGGGGAGGAAGCAGTTTACCCGCTTGGCTAACCACCCTTTACTTAAAGGTTTTATAGTTAACCAAATTCATAACAAGTATTAAAAAATTGGCACTAAAAAGAATATGTACAAAAAAGAAAAAAGAAAAATTAATTAAACACCAGTAAAAAACATGAAAAAAAAGATTCAATAAATAATTAAAATTAAAAAAAATCAACTTTTAATTACTTTTACTCAAAATCCTCAGGCATTGTTCCCTATTATCATTGGCAGGGCCAGTTGAGGTTTCAACTGGGTCCATCAGAATTAGTCCCAAGGCACTAAAGTATATCTTCCCTGGAAATGAAAAAATATACTCTAATCACAAATGGAGAGCCCAACCTGGGGGAGTACAGGTTTTCCAGGCTATGGCAGGTGTTGAGGCCAAAAAGTCCTGGTATGGCATGAGGCCATATGACTGCACTCAACAGAGGCGGTAGTGAGAAGGGGACCTCTGAACTAATGAGATGGTTAAGTTCAGTAGATGGACCTCTGAACTGGGCTTGTTAGTTAAGTCTTGAACAGAAGCAAATGCTTCTGAAAAGCTGTCTCAGTGGGTAATCTGGACAAGTGAGGGGATGTGTTGGAAATTTGGTTGACCAAATTATCCATCTTGCTTGCCAATTAAAATTGATGTTTGTTAAAGCAACTGATTGTTAGGAAATGGTTGCCAACTAAATTTTTAATCATATATATCAAAGGATATAATCAATGGCTGATTTTGGTTAATACCTTGTTGAGGATCTTCCCAACTAAATTATTGGTTGTAATTAACCAAAGGACCTAATTTAATGATGTGATCTGATTACTATTTCGTTGAGGATCATCCCCAACTAAATTAGTAGTCAAAATTCATTAAAGGATATAATCCAATAATTGTTTTGATTTATATCTCGTCAGGTATCATGCCCAAAAATGTTAATTAGGTAATTTGATGAGGGCATGATTGCCAATAGTCAGATTGTTATAATGAATTGTTACAGGTGAGGCGCTGAACAATCAGGTCATATTAACGAAGCTACTGAAGCGTTTTAACGCTTGTTTTGGTGGGAGCTAGTAGCATTAATATGGTAACATGGCCCCCAAACTAGCTGTGTATGGTTCCTAACACATGGGAATTATTGCCAATCCGTAAAAGGTTACAATGTTGTGGATTAATTAAGATAAAGACATTTGCTACCATCAAAAGTTAATCACAAGGGTTAGAATTTTTTGGGGGAATAATCAGTTAATTTTCAGAGAATTATCTGAAAAAGTTGTCCATGTACCTATAAAAACCCTTAGTATTTTCTGATAAAAAGTAAATTCAACTAAAAAATATTTATATTTACTTCTATATTGAATACTGAAGGGAACAAAGGTCCCTAGTTGTTTTTCTTATTACAACTACCAGAGTGGATTTGTTGCCACTTTTGAAGACTCAACCTGCTAGTTGTCATCATATAACTAGAGTTTGTAATATTACTCAACAACCAACCTGTGCAGTAAACGTACCTAAAAGTTTACAGGGCATCTGCTGCATTTCTCAGTCCTTCAGCTGGAATATCCTCAAGTATTTGTTGCACATACAGTTTAGCAACTAATTCATGGTTTTAGGTATCACAACTTTACTCTGGGAGCGAGTTACAGCATGTACGTTTGAGGAATCGCCAATCAATACTAATATAGAATTGATTTCATTGTTAAACGAGGCCCAAAGGCTGTTTTTCTTGTTGATCAGGTGGGGCTGGTGTTTCTGGCACAATAGAGCTTCCTGCACCATTGTGCTTGTTCTTTCCATCCTCCTGCACGTTATCAGAAAGGACTACATTGACATTATGCTGAAGGCATAGGAAAGCAAAGTTTCCTTTAAGATTGCAATTATAGCAAGAAATCTCATTTAATGGGCGTAGGGCACTTATGTTTTTGGTTTGCTCAGTTTTCACAGGCGGGTTACTGTCAATATTCTTATTGGTTTTAAGGTGTTTTCCAGCAGAAGCAGCAGGTCCAGATCTGTACCCAGTATAAGGAGGGCCATAATTTTGTGAACATCTTCACAAATAAACAACCAAATCAGATAGCATGTTTTTGCACAAAAGCAGGTAACAAAAGTGTTTGGCAAATTTTGGTAAGGTTTACTTCATATTGTAGTGAAATCTTAGCATCAAAATTGGTCATAGCCTTTGAGCCTAGGAGAATCTGAGCTTTCTGATAAAATCAATCCACAAGTTTGTCAATTGCTTCATCTTTCTTAAAGCACATGTTCATGAACTTAAATTTTCTAGCTGGCATTTGTTATGGGCCTCCAATTTCATGAAGCACAGCCTCTTTGACTTTGGCATGAATTGTGTGTTTCAATGTGAGTCATAATCAACTCAATGCTCCACTCATCCAAGCAGTTGATCATAGTGGCTGCTTTTTTACAGTCACTGACCCCATACATGGCATTTTAAAAGCGTTTGACAAATGTGGTTATACTTATTTTCTTGACAAAAGCAGCAAGTTTGATGGGTCGTAATTATTGTTTTCCCGCTAATAGTTATCACAGTTACTTTGCTGGCTAGATCCAGACGTAATAGTGCCCTGAGGCACTGCACCATGGGTTGTGGTGTTGGGGTTGGCTAAAGCAACCATATTGCTAGGCATTTGTTGACGTGGCCCAGCATCTGTTTCAGTAGCTACTTCTGAAACTTCATCCTCATAATATACAGAACAGTTTTCAGTCAACTGGTTTTTGACACACTGCCAATGCCCGTCATCCAAAGCTCGGATTTGATGGTTGATTTCACTTCCCCAATTGACACAAATACAATTTTTTAACCTAAATTATGCAATTTCCTCATTAAAGCTAGTAGTTTGTAGTTGCAATATAGAAATCACTCGGTCTTTTCCTTAATTACCTACTTGTAATGGTTTAATCTTCTATGAAGATTTGTTTGACTCGTTAATAGAGGTAATATCCTCATTAAAATTATTGATCTATCAATTAAGATGATCTTTAGAGTCTTGAATTGTTTCAAACTTAGCTTATTGGCCTTCAAATTGTGTGTGCCAGTAGTTGTTTTTTGGTGTAATCATCCTTTATCTGAGAAATTTGGGTGCTCAGTCATCAATATAGGTAACAAAATTTATTGTCATGGTTTAACTGCGCATCTTGGTCTTAATGATAAGCCTCATGAACTCTGAAGCATTAATGGAAGTCTAAGTGATATTGCTAACACAAGATTTGGTAACTCCTCTCTCTTCCAAGGAGTTGTCAAAGATGGAATGCAAAATGTCATTAATCTCTAGTGCTAATTCTGCTACCCAATCATTAGCCCGAGTGGTTAGACTATAATCCACCTCCAAACTAGAATGTACCTCAGAGAAGTTGGCTTCTAATTGCTCATTCAAGATTTGGACTGCCTGGCTGAGTTGCGTGAGAATTTTACCAACTCAGTAATGGTCATGTGATGGCGGGCAATTACCATCTGAGAATTTCTGAAGTTGGGGTGTACAAATTCAATTAAGCATTAGTAAATATTCTCTATCCCAATTAAATTAATTCAGATTGAGCTACACTCAATTGATGATGAGCTAGATATCTCATACACAACACAATTTGCTATCGTTGGCAATAAAAAGGATTGCTACTAATATCTGCGGGCCCTTGTCCCGTTTGATACCCTCTTAACAACTGATGTTCAAGACGTTCCAGCTCTTCAGGTGGAATGAGTTCATTAGGGTAAGTAATTGAAGGTACATCATTTCAATTTATTTGGAGTCACAGTCATTTCAGTATTTTCACTAAGCCTGGTAATGTCTCTGTGTAATTGTTTGGGATTGCTCCCCTGCTCAACGTGGTCACCATCTGCATTCCCAGCCATGAGCTCCACTTGTTACAGCTTTTGGCCTACTTTGGATGGCTGGTTCTTCTGTGGTAAGGTGAATTTCGAGTGTCTATTGTATGGTGTCTTAGATCAGATGGTGGCAATAGTTAAGATAATAACTCCTTGATAATAACACTTTGAATCCATATTCTTCCATCATTACTTACAAATGACACACTGCCCTGATCCTTCTGATCCCAATTAAATTCTTGACTTTATACAAAGTAAAGTATTAAATACAAAAAATTATATATTAAACTATGAACTTGTGGTAATAGTTGTTTGTACTTTATTATATCAACTTAGAGATAATTTATTGGGTTTGATGCTCAGCACATTTTACCCATAACGCCTCATTTTTAATGGCACTTGGCCAAAGAAAAACTATATATGTTCATCTGAGGGTCTACAGTCCTTTTGACCTTGGGGCATCCTGCATGGCCTCAGAGTCAATGTCAAACTCATATACTTATCAAGAAAAAAGTTCTGACGCATCTTCAAATAGCTTAACTGATGCTCCTCTTGAGCAATTAGCAGCACATAACAAGGCGATCATACCACTAAATAGTAATTAATTTGATCAAAAACTCAATTGAAGTCAAAAACTAATTTTGACATGTACCAAAAAAGCCCCGTGCTTAAGTCATCAAGTCAACTATTATTATTAAGTCAGACCTAACAAACAAAGCCATCGGGCCTGTATCAATATAGTCAAATATTAAGTGGAATCACTAGGCTGAGGATCCCAAGCTATGCAATAAATATAGTTTTCCTAATCCATAATCACTGATATTTAATATGATCCAGTTAAATAAGCATGTTACGATTATTATGTCCCTATTGAATATCTGACTATTAGGTCAACTCAACTACTCATCAGGGAAGTTTGTCCATGCAAGACCTTGAATTAATTGCTACAATTTAAAAAAAAAACGCCCTTTTTATAGACCTGAAAGGGGTTTCAAATGGTAAAAATATTTCTTTTATCAATCAATAGCTAAGATTCTTAATTGACCAAAGCAAAAGCAAATTTTATGGCAAGTGAAGCGTTAAAATATTAAGTCATTTCTATATTGATTATCTTACACGCTATCAACCAAACACTTAGGACTAAACCATACTAGAATAAAATCAATTTTGATGACTCTTATAGGCTGAACTTTAATTTAGCTAAAGCTGGTCCTCCCAATTTTAAACCTAACACAATAGATAAAAATTGCATTATATTAAGTAAGAGTTTGGATCAAAATCAGAGCAATAATCAATATGAGTCTTGACCCTGGATTAATCAGATGGACACAAATGTTGACAAATCAAAAGATTCATATCCTAAATCTAATCGATGTGTTGGTTCTAATATTGGTGTACCAATTACAGCCATTTGGAACAAAACCCTGAAGCCTAGCCACCTTTGGGGGACCTAAAATTAGTTTAAAATTTCTTTATACAAATGTATCGCGTGGCTATAATCTTGACCAAGTCAATGACTATGGGGTTTTACTGAAAATGTGGTATAAAAACCCAAGAATTTTATAAAAATAAAGTATATAATAACACATCGATGAATCCCCCCCCCCTTGGTTGGGACCATCTAGTACTAAAAAAAAATAAAGTATATAATAACCTATCAATCTTAATTTATCTTAAAGCTTATTTGTGGTCTACTTCCTAGTCCCAAATTCTTAAATATCTGCAGAGTTTCTTAGTACTCCTGCATCTGTATATTGTTGGAATTCTGCGGCCAAGCACCTGCAAACAGCTCCGTGACAGGATATCATCAAGGACCATTCCAGTGAATATTGGCAGTTTGCTAAACATTCTAGCCGCCGCTGGATCAAAATAAAATATTGGGGGGTTCCTATAAGGGTGCAAAAATAGATGGTTGTTGAAGTCAAAGAGCAGTGTATCATAATAACCAACCTTACTTTGAAATTCTGGATATCTGTATATCAAAATCCATACATCATGGCATAAAGGTACAACTGAACCTAATGTTGCACCTAAAATTTTAATTCCTGGGCATGGCGTAACTCAGGTACTGGTTGCCAACCTATTAGATAAACTCATAAAAATAGAAAAAAAAGTAGTGGCCTTTACTCATTTAGTTCCTGCTATGGAACTTTTAAACTTTAATGCCGTTGTCAGTTGAACAGAATAGGACTACTCAATGACTCAAATCCAAGGCAATCCTTGCCGTTCTCAATTGGGATAAACTGATGGGGATCACGGAGGAACAAATGATTTACGGTCATAGATTATTTAAACAGTATTCTGAGGAGTTCAAACAAAAGAATTTTGACCTCAGTTGTACCAAGAGTAAAGTTTATAAAAAAAGTCAGATATTTGCTTCCAATTCATAATTGGCCCATTAGACATTTGCAGGAGAGTATGACCATAGTTGCTAATGAGGTTGCCAAACTACTTGACCATGGGTTATTAGTTCCATCTTAAAACCCTTGGGTGAATCTAATCTTAATTGTAAAAAGAAAGATAGATCCAATTTATTGTCACAGATTGTAATAAACTGAATAAAATAACAAAAGGACTATTACCTAATACTTCAGATTGACAAGGTCCTCAAAAACTAGGAGGGCTTAATTATTTTCAGCAATGGTTCTAATATGGGTACTGACAAATTGCCTAAATAAGGAGGCTTTAATAGAAAGTTTTAATCATTTCCAGCGGAGGACTATATCAACCAACGTGGATGACTCAGGTCTTTGCAATGTGCTAACAATTTTCCAATGAGTGATAAATACTGTGTTAGGTGGCCTAAAGTTGTCGTCCATTTTTCATCTAACTAAACGATATCAATGTTTTCAGTCACTTTTCACAGATCAATTTAAGCACTTGGAAGAAGTATTCAAAAGTTTTTGGCAGCAAATCTGAAGATAAACCCTCTAAAATGTCACTTCTTTAAGAAAGAGAATGTACTTACCCACCTTGATTACTTTTAAGAAAGAGAATGTACTTAGGTTATTATTTTTGTTAATGGACTACGCCCTCAAAAGCTTTAAGTTGAGGCAATTTGGGCCATGTCCAATAAACGAATGTTTGAGATGCGCATGTATTTTTTGTAATGGTCAGTTATTATCACTGATCCATTAAGAACTTTGCTTCCATCGCAAAGTCATTTTTTCAACTGTTAAATGATAAAAAAAAGCTTTTCATGGAATAAGGAAGCCCAGGACTGCTTTGATGATCACAGAATATATCTTATGATAGAGCCAATACTGCAGTATTCAAATTTTAATTTGGCCGTTCATTATTTAGACTGATGCATCCCAGACAGAAGTTGGTGCCATTTTGAGTCAGGTAACAAAGTTGGTGGTTAATATTGTCTCCTATGCAAGCTGTATTCTGAGAAAGCACGAGCAAAAATACACCATGACTGAATAGAAATGCCTCACAGTTATACATAAGTAAGCATTTAAGACTATATATCCATGGAGTCCATTTTACAGTTGTTACTGATTATTCCTTGCTGAGTATGCCGCATAATCTATAAGAGCCTGAAGGGAGATTGCCCATTAAGCCTTAAAATTGAAAGCGTATGGCTATAAGATCATGCATCAAGAAGGTAAAACACGTTAAAATGCCAATGTCTTATCAAGGCTGCCAACTATCCTGGCTCTGCATAGTGAAGCATTTGTTTTATGAGAAGATGTTAACTGTAAATATTAGAGACCAACCCCAGAAATTCAGAAATCATTGGCCAAGAGAATAAAAGTAAGAAGATTGTTAAGGGTCAATTGTTTTATATTTGTTGGGGGAAAACCCCTACTGTTTACAGGCTATCTAAACGCAATGCAATTATAAAAGTAGCTCATAACGTAATTTGGACATAGAGGCCTTCAAAAACCTTAGAGCAGGTTCAACGGGAGTACTAATGAGAATACCTTATTTTTGATGTTACAGAAAATCTTGCCTGTCATATGATATTAGCCACACAAGTTCTTTATGAAACACCACTACTTTCCAGCTAGTAAAGCCTGGGTTTGTGTGGCATACTGTATCCATCTACGTTGTAGGGCCTTCAGCCATAATCACCAATAACTGGCATCATTGTGGCTAATGGCCACTGTTAATTCTTGGCGTAGAGTCTTAATTCCGCTGAGTCAGTTTGCACAGGGTATTAGCCACTGGGCAACCAAATTAGACAATATGAAGATCGCCGACCCTTAGTAAAAACTAATAAACTATACACACAGAGCTATCACCCCTTATTCCAACCTTTATTATTTTACTTATATGCAGACCCTTCTGCAACAACCTAATTCACAAACAAAGTCCCCTTCAATCCTCTGTGTAACTCTTTATATTTCAATTCCCCAAGCTGGATGCATTCTCAGCTTGGTGTCTTCTATTCCTTTCCCCCTTTTATTCAAAACTCTCATTTATATAAATCTCAGCATTATCCCCTGTTCTCACTGATTGGTCGAAATTTCAATCAATTATTATTTGTATACTTCTTTTTGTTAGTCTCAAGAATCATCCCAATTCCCCCTCTGATCCTCTGTATGGTTAGCGTATCATCCAGTCATATCAACTTTATGACATTACCCCCACCCCTTTGACTGGACGATATGCTCTCACTGTTTGTAGGCTTGAAGGAACTTCGCATGAACTCAATTGATGATCTGACCTCCATGGGTTCCTTGTTGGTGTAGACATCCATGCCGTCTTCTCAATTAACTCAAATAGACCAACCCAGATGCTAGAAAGCTTGTTTTTCCTCCCAAAACCGTGCTGATTGTGGAATAAAACATGGTCCCATATATAGTAAACAGCGGAAGTCCACTTCATCTCTTCTGATTGGCTGCCTGATCGCAAATCTGTTTAGCCAAACTGGTAAAGTAGGCTTTCATTTGCAGCTTGATCAATGTATCCGTAAGAGTCTTCAGTTACGCTGAGGGCTCACTCCACCAGTATCCTCTACACACAAATAAAGAAAATCAGGCAAAGCCAGATGTTGACCATACAACAGTTGGAATGGGCTCTTACCAGTGGATGAATGATAGCTGATATTAAATGTGAACACAGCCATGGGTAGAAGGGCGCTCCATTCCGAGGGTCAATCCTTTACCAATTTATGGAGTATGCTCACTAATGTTCCATTAACCCGCTCCACCATTCCATTTGATTTAGTATGATATGGGGTGGTCAAAACCCCACGGATCACCATCAACTAGTTCAACTTCAGCAGAATGTGCGAACTGAAATTGGTTCCATTAGCCATTAAAATGAATTGCGGACAGCCATGTCGCTGTATAACACACTCCATAATGAACTTGGCAGTAGTGAAAACACCCAAATATTTGATGGCCCTGGCTTCCACCCATTGAGTCAGATGATCTATGGCGACAATAATATTCTTATATATAATTGTGCTAGTTGGCAGAGGTCCCACTACATCAATGGAAACGGTGTGCCAGGCGAACTGGGGTTTAACCAGCTGGTAGGTGGTTTTCTTGTGGAATGGTTTTTCCACTTGACACTGATGGCAACAACTAACTGTTTCCAATATGTCATAATACAAGCTCTCCCAGTAGTATTGGGGTTGAACATATCCAGTGTTTTCTGCAATCCTCTGTAGCCTACAGCCCAATGAGCATCCATAATTATCATAGGTCTGGATGAAGGTTTAGGGAAACTCAATGTCATGTCACCAATCCGCTTATATAGTTCCTCCCCATGTAGGAAAGTATCCACCCTGAGTCCATCTAATATCTTAATCACATGCAGCGGCTCATCCTGGTAATTATTTGCCACCATCTTCTCATACATTATGTTGGCTTAATACGCTGTGATAGCGACTGTTGGCAGCTGAGAGAGACAATCTGCAGATTGGTGTTTTGCTCCTGGGTGGTGTACAATCTCAAAATCATATGCTTGAAGCTTCAGTGCCCAACGTGCGAATTGCCCTTCTGGTTCACGCAGATTTTGCAACCAATTCAAGGAAGCATGGTCCGTCACTAATTGGAATAATACCCCATGCAGATATACCCAGAAATGTTTAAGTGTGGTTCCCACTAAACATTGTTGCTTGGTAATGGTGTAGTTCTATTTAAGACAGTTCAAGCTTCAACTACAGAAGTTGACAGGATGCTCTATGCCATCATTGTCTTTTTGAGATAATACTACCCCTATAGTGGAGAGAGAAGCATCCGTTTGCACTATAGACTGTTTGTCAAAGTTAGAATATTGCAATATGGGTGCGCTTGATAATGCAGTGCTCAATACGTAAAAAGCGTTCTGGCATCATTCCGTCCAATCAAAAGAAGTATTTTTCTTCAACAACTCGAAAAATGGGGCCCCATTACAACTGAAATCGGTATGAACTGGCGGTATTACCCAACCATCCCAGAAACACTTGAATGTCCCGCTTACTACCTGGGCGGGTCAAATTTTGCTCATTGCTTCCACTTTAGCTGGCTGAAGTTTAAGCCCATTTGAATCCATGACGAACCCAAAGTATTCCAATTGTTCTTTAAAGAAATGGCACTTCTGAGGCTTGATTTTGATGTTAACAGCAGTGAGGCGTCAAAACACTTGTTCCAAATGGGCGATGTGTTCAGTAAATGTCCGCGATAACACATTGATACCATCAAGATAAACTAAAATGCAGGACGACATTAAATCACCTAGAATCATATCCATGGCATGGTGAAACTTAGCCAGGGCGTTGCACAACCCTTGTGGCTGCGAGTTGGCTGGAATAATCCTTTCAAAGTGATGATAGTGCATTTTTACCATTCTGATGATGGCAATTCAATCTGCCAATATCCCAAGATCAGATCCATGGCTGAGAAATAGTACACTCCTAACAATTGGTCTAACGCATTGTCAATTTGCAGAAGAGAGTAGATATCCTTCTTTGTTATGTTATTGAGTTTGTGATAGTCAATAACCACTCGATTCAAGCCATCTTTTTTCTTCACAATGAGCACAGGTGATTCCCATGGACTATTCAATGGCTCTAGCATCCCCTGCATGATAAGTTTATCCATTTCATTGGAAACAACCTCCTCCGCTGCTTTGTAACATCTAATAGGTCACAATCAAATGGGAGGGTAATCCCCAGTATCTATCCAATGTACCACCCCTTGAGCGCACCCCAAATCGTGATCACCTGTGCAAAAATATATTGGTACTTTTCAAATAATGCCATAGCCTTTTCTTGTTGTTCCGTCGATAATACAGTAATCACTTCCTATGAAACCACGGTCAATACACCAAGTGGAGAGTTTGTTGGAAGTCTGAAATCCTCCCAGGAGCTAAAATCATGAATATGGAGGACTTCTTCTATAGGAACAAAGTGTAAGTAAGCCACCACTTGGTGCCGCTGAATTGTTATTATCTCCTTCAATAAATTTGCTAGCAGCACTTTCACTTCTTTATTCCCAGGTAGCAGAAACCCAGGAGCCACATGTGGTTTGAGCTGAGAGTGTTGGTGAGAAGCCATGATTTTTACATAAAACTCTTTAGGGACATGGATTTTGAGCTCAGTCCCTACTATGCATTGGTGTCAAGAGAATATGCTCCAATCGCTTGCTGCTCAGAGCTAAATTCTTTTTTATTCATAAATCTGGTTGGGGAGGACCTTATTCCACCACTTCAGTCATTGATAGCGCATGGGAATTACTCCATCACTGTACACTAGATTGATTTGACTAGAGCGGAATGATTCTGTTGGGATTCCACATGAGGTAAAATAAACAAGAATCTGTTTTCCTAAAATATTAAGTGTTTCCTCCGCCATGTTTATCTCAACACCAAATTTCCTCCTAAATGCTGCACCATCTAGCATGTCATAGTTGTTGTTTTTCAGAACCACCGCTGGGGTGGAAGCACCGACTGACCTAAATCATAAGGGCAACGCACTATATGCACCTTCAGACACAGCACTATGCATCCCCACAGGTCCATATACTACTCAATGGTCCACATCTGGTTTGAGCAGAAGCTTATCCACCAAATGGGTAGAGACTAAGTTCACAGAGGCTCCCATATCAATGATAGCGTGGATATTTGTATTTTAGACAAAAATGTCACAATATGTACATTCTGAGTAAGAGGAACCATCAGTGTTTATTGCGTGTAAATACAAGGGCTTAATGTTACTTAAGAAAGAGGAGATGCTCTTGCTGACCTGAAGATACTCATTGATGATTTTTCCCACCTGAATGGCTGCGTGGACTCCTACCAATGAAGCAGCGGCCATCAGGGGATCCTCAATACTTGTGCCAGTCTGTTCCAAGATCTGTCATGCATATGGCTTCTGCACGTCCTAGCGAAATACAGGGCTTGATGGTGAATTTATTTTTTGGAAAGAGAAGCAGGGATACCAGATGGAAGCTGATGGTATAGTAATTCATCCGATTGAGTTCTAAATACTTCCCAATTAGGAGCTGGGGATTCGTTAGGGACAAGTGGATTAGATATAGCGGAGGTAGAGTGTCCCATCTCTACTCAGCTCAAACTTTTCTCTGCTAGGTTTCCTTGGTTGGTAAAACATACACTCGTGTTTTGCTAGGGCAGTTTTCCACATAATACCCCCTTCAGCCGCACTGGAAGCAAGCATTAATGAAAGGTTCACATATATAGCATGCAGCTGAAGGACCAGTGTGAAAATTAATGTATATTTATAAGGTCAAGCATGAGCTGGCAGATTGTATCTAGGCTGGGATGGATTCAAATATCTGTATGATGAACAATTACATTCCATTAATCGATAGTGTAGTCACTGTAGTTCATACCCTGAAGTCTTTGATGAGGGGATAGCAGAGGGTTGCCAGGCTATATTAGGGGCGCTGTTTGTGGCGGAGAATCGACATAAAGTAATCACAATTTAAATAAGTCCTGCCTCTTCATTAAACACGTGAGACATAGTGTTAAATAGTTCCCAATATGGTTTGACAGCTGCCGTCATCACAATACCTACATCCTCGGCAGACAAGATGTTAGCTCCAATTAGTACATGTGTTTCCACTGAGAAACCTTCAGCAAAATCTGACAGGGTCTCTTTTTGGTGAAATTTTATAGTCAGGAGGTCAGCTTTCCGTTGGGCCATCTTGGTCGCACCCCAAACAGCTGAAGAACAATTGCCTTAATTTCTATGTAGGATGCCGAGCTGTTTGGAAGGTAGCAAGTAACTTGATTGGCACTATCAACATCGAGAGCATACAGCAACAGTTTCACTTTCCATTAATCAGAAACTCCTTCCATGGCGAATTCAAATTGCTTGAAGTAACCGTGTAGATTACCATCATGACTAAAAGGAGGTAAATTTTCAATTCACTCAGCTTTGCCTTGCTTCAGACTTCTGCAGCAAGGATCATGCAAATTGGTTCTGGAGCAACTAAGGGATTCACCCCTTGTGAATTATTGTACCGCCAGCTGGTCGAGCTTGAATCTGGCATGATGAACTCAAAGGAAGTAGAGTTGCGTGGGGTACATATTCCAGTGCTTGAAGGATATTTGTTAGTGGATCCATAGTGTTCCTCCCCCAAATTGACACTAACTGCACCGTTCCCCTCAGCTCCAGCATACTACACAAAATGTTCGTTGATCATCTTCTCCACTTTAACCAAATGACATCTACACCGTCCATCCTGGAATTCCTGTTGCAGTGTTGCATATTGACATTGCAACTCCCAAAGAGATTCCCTCTCCTCATGTAACTGCAGCTCCACTGCTTGTAGGCGTGAGAGAACGCTTTTGATTGTATTCCATATATGGCTGTGCTGTCAGCTAGCATTATCCGCTTGTTGGTTAGCATCATTTATCTGTGTCAGGAGAGCGGCTTGTTCCTATACCAATCACTCATTGGCCCTTCAAAGGGTATTAATTCATTCTTGTATGTCAGCATACTCCTTGTCTCAACTTTGTATAATCAATATCCGCATAACAACCACTCCATAATATTCCACAGCTGCTGAGGGGTCACATTTGTGGAGCGCCCTAGTTGGTCGGCTGTCAGCTCAGGGAAGTTTTCTAGTTGCAGATTGATCATAACTTCATCATTACCCGGTTCAGTCACAGTGAATAATAATAGATTATTATTAGATGCCTCCTGTGTTTCTTCCACCTGATGCGTGTGGAATCTGATATAATGGTGATGTAACAAATGAGGGCTTGTCATTGTTTCACAGTGTCAAATAACTACAGCTGACCAATGGCCCCCTGTAGTGAGCACCACTGTTAATTCTCGGTGTAGAGTCTTAATTCCTATGAGTCAGTTTGCACAAGGTATTAGCCACTGGGCAACCAAATCAGATGATATGAAGATCACCGATCCTTATTAGAAACTAATAAACTTTACAGATGGAGCTATCGCCCCTTATTTCTGGTCTTTATTATTTTACTAATATGCAGACCTTTCTGCAACAACCTAACTATCAAACGAAGTACCCTTCAATCCTCTGTATAACTCTTTATATCTCAATTCCCCAAGCCAGATGCATCCTTGGCTTATTGTCTTCTATTTTTACCCCTTTTATTTGAAACTCTCATTTATATCAATCTTGGCGTAATCCCCATTCTCACCAATTGGTCAACATTTCAATCAACTATTATTCATATACTTTTTTTCTATTAGGCTTGAGACTCATCCAATTCCCCCTCTTCGCCATATGGTTAGCATATTGCCCAGTCATATCAACTTCCCAACAACCTATTTAATTATTAGATAGAGACGCCTACTATAGAAAATGTATATACCAGCAGTACTTTCAAGTCTATAGTGGAGAGTTAATCTATTGGCATTACTATCCTCAGATTATTATAACAGTTAATGTAAGCAACTTAAATATGCATGACATTAAAAAATAAACGAGTTAATGGGAATACAAGGTGTACATATGACGCCTTACCATTTCAGAAACCAATGAGATGTTTGAAAGAGTAAATGGTACTCTGATTGCTATTTTGAAGAATCTGGTCACTGGTAAACACACCAGCTAAGTAACTTATTTAATAGCAGCAACATTCACCTATAATTTATATTACCAATTGTCAATGGTTAAATCTTTTTTTAATTTGATTTATAGCCATTGGGCTAGTTTGCCCCCCAATTATATATTCTGCCTTTCACAAAGTCCATAAATAATGGCCCTACAGTACTTGGAAAGATTAAAAAAGTTCTAATATTTTTACAGTCATCCGCATATACCAATACTTTCAAATCTAAGCTGAAAGCTAAAGAATATAGGGATTTAATGTGGCCAGCTCTACAAATTTTGGTATTGGTGATAAGATTAACTATTGTGTAGCGTCATCCCTGTTTGGGTTGGGCATCACTGATGCTAAAAAAGATAGGGTTAAGTATTGCGACAGCTACAGCTTTAAATGACAGTATAAGTTAAACAAGCTCTGGGTTGGACCATTTGAATTCATAAATAAAGTTATCATTGGATGCTTATACAATTAAAGATCTCACCAATGGGTATATTATGAAAATGGTGAATGATAAGTTTTAATAGTATGCAATTAACTATTATTATGTTGAGACTACTATTAATATTTTTTATATAATTGTAATAATATCAGTAAATCTGCTTAATTCTAGGTGTGGTTTAATGTCAATTTATTTGGCAATGGTTGCAGACAACATTTCTTTTAGTCACCGCCATCATCTCACCAGCTAAAATATTGGCAGTTATTATTTTGATTTTTAAGTTTTTGGTGACATATAACGCTATAGGAAGCTAGCTACAATATAACATTTCTTTCACTTCAATAATTGAATTGAACCCAAATTTTTGTGTTTTTCTAAGTTTTACAAAAAACAGCCGCTTAAATTGAGCCCAACAAAAAGTATCAGTACATTTGACACCAGCTGCCATGGTGTGGGGTGGTGGTGCACCACCTTCTGGCATTCTTTGGCTGCCGCAGAAGCATGCATGGCTGGCTCTGTTATCCCTCCCAATGCCACTGGGCATTATGTCCCACCTCAGGACTTAGCCCACCATCTTGTGACCTCACAGGAGGTGCTCTGTAGCCCTTTGGTGCTCCCTCAGAGCAACATGCGTTTCAGCTTCCAGGTCAAGTATGAGAATCTTTTCCCATATGCAAGTCTGGCCATCAAAAATGTTTCTTTCTCTCGAATCACCCACTTTTTGGTCAAATCCTGATCGATTAATTTGAAAAACACAACTCCACTTGTTGTCAGACCTCTCCAGTCCCATATATCATGAGCTTGACGCCCGCTGCCCCCTCATGAAGCACTGGGGCACCCCCTCCTAATGTTTTTTAGCCTCGGCTGAAATGCACCCAGGAAGGGTATGCTAGCCCTCCCAACTCAGCTGGTCGCTTCATCCCGCCTAAGGACCTAGCTTTACACCTCACCCGCACTCAGGTGGTGCCCCGTTGCCCCCTAGTACTCCCTCAGAGCACCATGTGTTTTGGTCTCAGGTCGAATATGGCAAGTTGTTCCCATATTCTGACCGCCCTATCATCAAACTTGCCCAGAAACTTTTGCATACTGCTTGCTTCATCGACTTCCGCCCCTTCAAGGGGTATTTTGACATCAGCTTCTCATGTGTAGCTGATGCAGCAATTGCAACCACTATTCCCCTGGTGTTCCAGGGTGTTCCCTTCCCTACCACTCAAACCCAGTTGCCCACTGATACCACTCTAGTGGTTCAGTTCGCGGGCCTCCCTACCCACCTCCCCCCTGATATTTTATACAACGAACTGTTGGCCGGTTTGTCAGCATACGGTTCAGATCCCATCCTCCAATTTGTGGTTCCCATTGAAGCCTCCCAACTTGCAGGCCCTTATGCCTTTGAAAGCATACATCCCACTTCCCTAGAGGTTGCCCTCTCGATTCCCCCTCTCACCATCATTCCTCTGCCCCAGACCTTCCTTACTGGGCCCGTGTGGATGGAGAGCGCATCATTTGCCCTACCTTTTTCAAACTAGACCATTCAAAATAGTGCTGCCCCTCCAACACACTGAGCTGCGGCCCACACACCTGACTCTTTGCACAATGACCCAATCGCTGACCTGGTTACTTTCTTTCCCTGGGGCACCTTCCTCCCCCCTCCTATCAAAAAGCCGGAATCTGCAGCTGGGCCAGCACCAGCCAATCAGGAGCAGTGTCCTCAAGCCCCTTCTCCTCAACCAACCAATCTGGGGTCCAACTGTAATCTGGTTAATTCTAAGCCACATGTGCTTTAACCAAGCCATGCTCCCCCATGCCAACGCATTCTCCTGAATTAATTATTATCAATTAAAATCCCTGAAATTATTTGGATATAGTCAATGAATTGGGTGATCCTGTATTTAAATCCTCAGCCCTCCTTGCTTTGAAGAGTTCATCAATGCCAACTATGCGGCCCAGTTCCCCCCTTGCTACTATTCGCTCGCCCAGGTGCCCCTCATATTCTGATCTGACCATCAGTTATTTAAGGAGGTAATTGCCTCCCCTCATGATATATCGCTCCAGTCTGCCACAAGTTTGTCCGTTGAGGTTTTATCAAAAGGCCTTGTCCTCCCTCCCGTGGACCCCATGCTTACTTTCCTCAACAATGTGAATACCTCCGCCAATACACCTTTGCCAACAATAATATCAAATTTTTGGCGCAACAAGATAAGTTTAGCCCAAGAACTCGCCTCACCCCCAAAGTTATAGACATGGCTTCTTCCTTTTGCGACGTCCTCCTTAGATGTGAGAAGGCCCTTGCCACATACCTTTCCGACTTCCTCAAAAAAGGTATCCCTTGGCCAGATCCAATCCCCTCACTGGAACCCCATTTCCAAGATACGCCTACGCCCTTGCTCTCTGCTTTGTGCCGCTGCCTATTAGCCCCAGTTGAGCTCTCTTAGCCTCCTGGTCCCCCCTCTCCCTCTGCCATGGTTAGTTAGAAGTTTTCACTTCTGACTTAGTTGAAGTTTATCTTTTGGTTTTTTATGTCATTCACAGGGCCTTGACTGTGTTGTTTCAACTTTTGGTGTGGTTTTCTTTTGTTAGTGCTCAGCAATGTCCATCCCCTGGTCGGTGTGCCTTAAAAAATTTTAAAGTTTGCGAGTGTGGCCATCATTGAGACGGCCATAGCAGTCTTTAAACTCACCAGATTTATCAATTTTCGCCCTTTCAAAGGCTATTTCAACCTGGGCTTTGGGTCTGAGGCCCAGGCATTGGCAGAAGTAAAGATGCTGATTATATTAAAAATATCCTTATCCCTAAAAATTGTACTAAGCTCCCAGCTGATGCCACTATTGTGGTTCAATTTGCTGGTTTTCCCCCATCTTTCCCCAGAACGCCTCTGCCACAAAATCATGGAGTGATTGCCATTTATGGCACAGACCCCATGCTTCAATTCGTGGTCCCCAATGGGGAAGATCATTTAGCAGGGTCTCAGGCCTTTGAGATGATCTGCCCATTCTATTGCAAACCCACCTCATGATTCCCCCCATACGGTGATCAGATCTGCCCCTGATCACCCATTCTGGGTGCACGTCAAGAATGGCTGCGCCATTTGCCCCTTGTGTTTTAGGCTCAATCATTTGAAGTGCAAGTGCCCAATGGCTTCTGCCTCCCTCGCTTCCACTTCTCCTCCCTCCAGTGTTGAGTCAGCAGCTGGTTCAGCCAATTTTTTGAACGGGGCTCAATCCTCCCGCCCCCAACCTTGACAAATTCTGGCACTGCTTCCAAGACGGCAGCCAATTAAAATCAAAGATTTTAAAAATTCAGACAATTTGACCAGATTACATAATCCTGAGTTGATGGCTGACTCAGTTTTAGCTGAGCAGCTTTGGTCATCAGTGCACAGCCAATCATTTTCTGCCATTCCTCTAATTTCAGTGGCTGGGCTGGCACTAACCAATTTAAATCCAAGCAAAGTGCTCAAATGGATTGATGAAAAAAATTGGGCTTATAATATAAAGCCTGATTTCGCCTTGGAGAATTTTTTGTTGAACCTCTTGATTTTCATCCACACCATTTTTGCCCTAAAAAGGGTTATCCAGTATATAAAAATATAAATAAAATGGCGGTGAAAGCAGCCGCTGCCCCTGCCAACACCCTCCTTCATCAACATCTTCATGGGGCGATGGCGCCCCTTGTGGAGGGAATTCCAGTCCCTAATTTTCCTCACAAGTTTGAAGGAGACGCACTATTTGAAATTGAAGAGCTCACTTTTGGTGCAAGTCACATATGCATTGATGCAGCAAAAACTTTGATGTTTGATCCCGATTATTTCCAAGCCCACCTGCACATTAAGTCATTTAATTGTGTGCCTACTTTAATCACATTTGATGAGCATCAACTTGCTCAAAAAGTTAGGCAATGGATACAGCCAGCCTTATTAACAAAGATAACCCTCAGTTCTACCTCATTATGGCACATGTCGCTGATGCTTCCACCCCAATGCTGTCCACAATGGTCCACAGTTAAAGTGGGTGCTGGACAAAAGGTTCCCTAAAGCATCCTCAACTTCTGATATGACTTCCTAGTCTGATAAATTAGAGGCTATATTAGAATTTTTTTTATTTTCTAATAAACCCTTTGTGTGGCCATTTGCTAATAAAGATGCGTGGAAGCTCCCCCTTTTTGGGGTGGGCACCACTAGTTCTAAAAAAGTGACATATAACTCTATTGAGTTTTCACCGCCTCTAGGGAGTGGGGGGTTGCGTGAAGAATTTTTGCGTCAGAAGACAAGTTGGAAGAAGATAATTTGGTAAGCTGGGGGAAAATGCTTGGAGTTTAAGCAGGTTATTCTTTTTCCCAAATGTTCTGACACTTTAGCTTTAATCTACTGGGATGATCCCAACTTAAATATTATAGTTGATGGCTGTTAGGCTTCCAATGAGGAAGCTCTGGATTAGCGTTTGATCATTTGGAGCTATTTTGATGACATTTAGACCCCTTAAGAAAAAAGCTCCAAACTACTAATTATGCCTAACTTGACAATCAGACTTCCTTGAGTTATTGAAAATTATCTCTGATTTTTAGTTTTTTAGACTTTAGGGTGAAATTACCACCACTCTGCGAATAAGGTTGATGCAAGTTTCAACCAATAGCATGTTATATTCTGAAGGTTGATAAATATTAATGAGGTTATCCTTCTAGCACCTGATGCTGATGTTTTTAATAGGCAGGCAGTTGATTGCCATTTGTTGCTTAGGTTTATAAAAAAATTATCCTTAATAAAGAACCTTATTATTATTTTTGCTATATTTTGATTTATTCGAGGTACGCTGACCAGGGGATGGACAGTACCGATCACAACACTCAAAATGACAAAACAAACTACTAACCAGGTGGGAAGAAGAAACTGCTTAACCCACCATGGCAGAGGGTGAGGAGGGATCGGGGGGCTGGTTTTCAGAAAGACCCACCTTGATCAAGGGGTGTTGGTTACAGTACCAGATCAGAGCAGAGAGCCAGGGCGTTGGGGCATCTGCATAGTGGGGGCTGAGGTCAGCGTAGTAGGAGTTTTCCACTTCTGCATCAAGATAATGATGGGAAAGTGTTTCAACAAAAGCTGCGAGGAGAACTTCAGCTTCTTTGTGGGCTTCAGGAAGTTGGGTGAAAAGGGAGATACTGTGGCGGGTGATTTTGGCTGAGGGGTTGAATGAAGCAAGTGTTGTGACATTCATAACAGTGATTTCAGCATCATCGAATAGTTTTGAGATGTCACTGCAGGGAGATTCAGGGAAGTCGGGGGGGAAGAAGATGGTGGGCAGGCCATGCTGGAGCTGAGCCACTGACTGAGCCACCGCGGTGCGTAGTTTTGGGCAACGAGGAGAGGCCACCGCAGCTAAGGCGAGCTGGTGGTCACTTTGGAAGGGGGCTGTATTGGGTAGAGGAGCAAAATGGCGAGGGATAAGGGTTTCATCAAATTCAGGAAGGAAAAATTCTGCCTGACCATAATTGCATTTGGCAGAGAGGTTGACCTGTATGCTTACTAATGAGGACATTACCTGATTCGTCAGTCTCAGCCAATAGATCCCATGGATTTTGGTTCACTGGAATAGTGGCGTTCAAATTTGGGTGGGTGGGATTGGGCGAATGGGCAGCTGCTTGGGTGCCAATGGTGATCCAAGCATTGCTCTGATTGGCTGGCATAGATTTAGGTGGGAGAGTGAGGATGGAGGTTTTGGGGGGGCTGATTTTCCATGTGGGCCCACTGAACAAGATTAGGGTGGGAGGGGGCAGCAAAGTGCTCCACACTGAACCTCCAGAGGGGGGCTCAGAAGCTGCAGCAGCGGATTTGGCCTTAGGGCATGCTCTTTTTGCATGGTCGAGGCCAAAGCAGAGGGAACAAATCTGCCTACCATTATTGACCTGAGCCCAAAAGAAATGATCTGGCGCTGCAGCCACACTAGCGCGGGGTTTTTGTTGGGCTATGGTAGGGTGGTGTGGTATGATGGTGGCTGTTGCACGAGAAGCATCAAGGCGTTCCACACCAGATGGAATGACAAAGATGAGGTTGGGCTGAGTGCCATAAGTTATAAGCCCTGCGACCAACTGGTCATACAAAACCTGGGGTGGAAGGTGGGATGGGAGATTTGCAAAGGATACCACCAGCGTGGTGTCTGAAGGGAGGCGAGTACAGGTTGTGGGAATGGGGTTTTTTTATAAATTAGAGAAGTTTGTGCTGCAGCTTCAGCATCCTCCTCAGATTGGAACCCAACTTCAAAGTAGCCCTTAAAAGGGCGGAAGTCTATAAAGCCAGCTGGCGCAAAGGCTGTAGTGGCTAGGTCAATAATTTCCTTATTGGCATATGGGAACAAACGCCCATAGTCCACTCTGAGGCAATAGCGAATAGCAGAGCGAAGGAGGGCGAGAGGATGGGGGCGAGAAGGGTGGACGTGCGCCAGGTGGAGCGCTAAGTCCTGTGGGGGGACAAAACGGTTGGAAGCAGTGGGCGGGCTGTTTGAGCCTGTCTGAACGCGCTTGCCCGCAGGGCGGAAAACGCTAGGTGGGGGTGCACTGCTGCCCCACACTGGGGTGGCAGGCGGTAGAGCCAAGGACATCAAAGAATAGGTTTGGGCAGATGGCTGTGGATAATTAAACTTAAATTTAAATTGCTCAAAAGTGACTTTAAGCGGTCATAGAGAGTTTATTTTTGCTATATTTTCCTTTATTTAGTTTTAAGTTATTATAGGACATAATTTCTCAGATATTCTAAGTAAACAAGGAAATATTTTGATGAACTGTTACCAGCTCATAATTGTGCTTCTCATCATCAAACAGTAAATTTCTGTTAATTCGTGGTATAAACCTTGTAAAACTTTGCATTCACAACCTTTCAGCAGCTGGTAGCGCTATGACTTTGTTCTATTACTCATATGGTTGAGCATAACCAGAATAAATAGTTTTTACTATAGTATTATGTAAGAAGTCTACAAAATCATGAAAAACTCTCAGAATAATACTGAAACATTTCTAGCTAATAACATAACTTAGTAATCTTAGGTAAAACTTTAAACTTGGTATAAAAGAGTTAATACCTCAAAAAAGTATCTATAATTCTTATCATTAATACTGATTACCAATTTACCTGTAGGACTTAGTTACTCCTCCATGTCCATTTGCAGTATATGTCTCTATGATGATGCATTTATTCGGATATAAAAGAAGGTAACTAATTTAAACCAATTTATAAGTATAGAATATTGTCCAAGTTTTGATATATCATGAATTTTCTTTTTGTTGAACCTTCAAACTAGCTCATTTTTGTTATTCCATGTATCAAATTAATTCATCTAATCATGTAAAAGTATTTTCTACTTTTATCTAACTGGATGATAGAAAACTTCTGAGGCTATCTACAATCATATGTCTTGTATTGGAAAAGTGCTCAATGTTTATATTATAGAGTTGCAATCTGAGAATCAATTGATCTAGTATCATAAAAAGATCCCTAATATACTGTAGAAAAATTTTTGGGGCAGGGCTGACTATAGTAGTCAAGGCAGGTCTTTAGAAAAAGGTCACTAATAGCTTATTTTAAAAAGGATAAAAAAAACTTTTCTGGTATCTTTCTAATTTTGTTCAGTTATATAATAAATCTTTGTTGAGCTAAAATATGTTATAGTTAGTGCCATTCATCTCTAGCTTAAAAAAAGATTGCTCCTTATAAGTAACTATAGCATTTTGAATATTAAGAATCATTGAGATGAATTTTTACTGATGTTTGAAACTATGAACGAACTAATAATAAACTCTAGTAGATTTCTAGCGCTAAGAATTTCTAATAAACCAAAAAAATTAGACTATCATGATAAGAGCATGAATAAGTGATATTATACTTTCTTGTTATTAAAATTATCTTTTACTTATTGACTTGGCTTAGTATGTAGACACTATAGATACTGGGACCTTTGTTGCCTAATAACAATACCATTAAATAATAACTATCTTCACTAAATCTTGTTTATTTAACAAAGACTCTTTCACATGGTATCTTTATCATGTTAACCGTGGTATAGATATTTATAAAGTTATTTATTTAGTATTTTACTCCTTAAGGGTTTTGTTTTATATGGCTTAAAAGTTATATATGATATGAATGTTATTGATAATGCTTTTATAAATACCTGATAATTATTTTCTCAGGAACTTGATGAAGGGACATACTCAAAAAGAAAATGGCTCTGTATTAAATTAATTAAAGCTCCATTAACTAATTATGAGATAAGATACACATGTCCTTCTAACAATTAAGAGAAATAATGTGCCAAGGAAGTCTTAAGTTGCATCGTTGATACTCCAGTAATTATGACAGCGTCCATAGGCTGAAAGGCACAACTGCTTTATGATGAAAGATTAAGACCTCCAGTAGAGAGATAAGGGAAGTAATAATCTAAAATCATAGTTCCCGCGCCAAAAGGCATCTCAAGACCTGAAGCAAGTAGATCCATGAGGTCATTAAATGTTTCTTGGAGATTGCTTTAATTAAGAGTAACTTTAAAAAGGAAAACTGAATCTTAGTTTCATGGTGTCAATAGGGTTTAAATCTCATGACTTTAGGTTACAGAGATAAATGATTTTCTTCCTGCTAGAAATCTTTTCTGGCTTAACAGGTATTTCCGTTTTTTATTTAAATCATAGCACTCAGTGGTGGAGATATACTTATACTTTTTATAGTAATAAATGATTGGACTGGAGGTAAGGAGATGGAGCTAAATTATGTGCTTAATAAACTGGGATTGCACCTCGTGCCTTATGAAAGCCTATATAAGTGTCCAAAATAATGGACACCACTAT